>APFE031045155.1:75187-158435 GCA_000404065.3 Pinus taeda
ATCCAAGAATTGCTCATTTATGTAATGTAAAGGAGGTTTCCCCCTTGAAGAGGCTGAATTCTAAGGCGTTGATCTATCTTTTCTATCTTTTTCTTGAGCTGGTTTCATAACAAAGCTCCTCACTCCAAGGTGTTCTTCTCAATTCTTAAGTGCTTCATTTATTTTTCAACCCCACTCTATCCCTCTCTCCTTTACTTTGTGCTATATCCCTCACAACAAAATTTTATTACATAAATGTTGAATATAAATGCAACATATTCTCACTTGTATTCCATTTGGTATTTCAACTCTCCATGCATTCAGCATGGCTCTCCAAGCCAAACTTATTTTATATCATCAACACTACGTTTTTACCCTTTTTCTATTAGATTGATATTGGTGGCAATAGAAATAAATGGAATTCAAGGATGTTTTTTTGAACTAGAGAAATTTATCTTATTTCCCAATATATATAGAAAGAAGATGATGAAGTAACTTGAGATAGTATCTTAATGACTCTCTACTATGGAATAGTGTAGACTGGCACAAGGGTCACCCACCAAGCATAATACTTGTTAAGCTACTTGCCTTTGATCACATCATAGCCTCTGAATTTGAGAATTGAGATGAAAACTCTACAAAGGTCTCCTATCGAGAGTAGCTCTATCCTAATACATCCTACTAAATGCAATCTTCCTCCCCTATAAAATTCCCTCTCCATGTGTGCAGGGAATCCAAATGATAATCCAAGAATTGAGCCACTATTGTTTGTAATACTTGGGATTCAACAAATGAGCCAAGGTAAATGGATATGTCCAATTATTCGCCCACATGCTAACAAGAATATCTAATACAGTGTTGAACAAAATCTTTGTCAATGTCCCCTACTAAAGACACTCATTCTCGAAAATAATTGTCCTCACCAATCCCCAAGTGTAGTCTCACCCTCATCAACACCTCCTGATATGGCATGGGTCTATATTTTAAAACTACAACAAAGAAAGTTAGGATCCATGATCATAACTGTAAGATCAACTACCAAAAATCATCCAACACAATCTCCATGATCTTCTTTGAAACATTTACATTGTTCTTTCTCCAAAATTCCCAATAATTCGAAATAGCCACAGATACAAGATTGGTTATAAACTCCTTTAACCACATAAGCATGATGAAGGGGAAAAAAAGAGTATCTACACTCTTTAGAAATGATAAATGTGCAAAGGTGTTATAGATTATGAGCACATGGATATGGTTTGGTATGAAATTGAAAATATGGCGTACATAATCAATTAACTCTCTAATTGTGGAAACTAAATACCCACAAGTATTTTGGAAGCCTTTCATTGTGCATTCTTGAAAGACACCACAAAATGATGTGGGAATAGTGTGCTCAATCCATACATCCATAAGAAAAAATATTGATTAGTTTCATCAATGAAACAATACTAACTTTGACAAAATACATGTTGATTTTGAATGTTATAGGAGTTTATCCTTAACCAATAATGTGGGTCTAAACTTATATGACTAACAGATACATAACCAATCAAATTTCAACTAGAGCTCCACAAATATCGATATTTACAAGAGTGTGTGCTATAATAATAAAAAGAAAAACTTTATTGCAAGATCCATCTCCCCTCACAGACCAGATTTAGAGATCTTGACCATTGGACCATTGGGAGTATGCCTCTTATTGTTATTTATCAACCCAATATCAAATTGAAACCCATTACCACTCCCATTGGATGCCTTAAAATATGAAACATGATCCTTGTCTCTATGTACCATATATGTTGCCACGTTCCTCATGCCAAATAATCCACTTTTGACATTCTTTTTCTTTCATTGTGAGAAACCACTTTACATGTTTTTATTCACTAAAAAGTACTAAAAAGATACAGAATATGCTATAATAATTACAAGGAAAAAAAACATCCAAAATATAGCATGCAAGCATACATTTTCAAAGCATTGTTTAGAGTGTTCTTGGCCTAGTCATAATCTTGAGGAGTCCCATATGAAGATAAGCACATCACTTCTACAATGACATTTTATACTAATGTCTCCACATTGTCACTTCAAGATATATTCTCATAGAGTATATAAATGGCCACTTAAAGATATATTTTCATAGAGGATTGCTTCAAATTGGAACTTAAACATCCACATTACATCTAAGGATACCCACACACCCTTATTCTAGGTGCTTACATTCAAATATATTTCTTCATAAGTAAAATATTATTTCACTGAAATCTTTGTGCCCAACTAATTGCAATCCCATTACCTCTTAATTTCAATTTCTAAATGGCTCTAATCACAAGAGGCCTCATGAAAAATTCACAATTAGTGAGGGAGCACAAACTCTAGAGCACCCAACCAATTTACAATAAGAATCTCATCATTAGCTTATTTTTCAAATATACATGTACATCAAGAGAAACATGCCCAGGGCCACAAAACATTCATGTTATGTCCCCCTACATACATAAGTGAGGAGAGATAGATCTCATGCACTTGCATTTCTTGCATGAGTTCGTTAAGATATGTCATTTTAAGGTAACAATGCCTTGACATGACAATTGCATCCCTATTAGTGATGAAAGATTCAAGTTTTTCCCAATTACAGTGAAGGTTATAACTACTTTTTAGTCCTTTTCCACCTAGCTGATCTATAAGACCTCTTCTCTTAGAATCAAAATTGAATATCAAAAATTGATTTAGAATTTTAATCATAGAATTGGATGAATGATATTGAATTTTCAACATCTTGTTTCTACAATTGAACAACTCACTTATAAGATTTTTGAGATCGGTATGGTTTTCATGAAATATAAGTATAGGCCAAACTCCAAAATAAAAGAGGTTGATCTACTATCTGGATAAGAAATTTTGGCTACTCCCTTATAGATAAAAAAAAAAAACAAAACTCTAAAAAGGGCACAAACATCTAATTGCATTAAGAAAAATTTGGAAAAAACTAGACATAGGAATTAGATCTCATGTGATTGCTTTATTTTCATGGGTAGGTTGGCGAAAGCCTATTTTAATGTAATGATGGCTTGACATTTTCACTTTCAAGCACAAAGTATCAGGTTTCCCAAAATGGATGAAATGGAACCCAATTCAAACAAACTCCATCATAGATCAAAAGAAAAAAACACTCAAAGGACCACATGTACATACAAAATTAAACGTGTATTCACAGTATAACACCACAAGCAAGAACCAATTGATTCCCCCAATAGTAAGACCATTCAAAGCCCCTCCACCTGGCATCTCACTAATCATCAATCCCTTCTAAAATCTAGTATGAGGCCCTATAAGCCCCAATTGATCCAAAAATCTTCTCTTTCGAATCTCCTTGGAACCCATGAAAATGTAACTTTTGAATAGATTTGCAAACCCTAGTTCGTGCACATGAACGTCAATCCTGAATGTAATAAACCCCACTAGTGCATTTTCTTGTAGCAAAGTTATAGCCTAGCTCAGGGTTGATTTCACGTACCCAAATTCCTCTATGATCACACAGGTATTCATCACAAAGGACAAGATGAGGTTTGGGTTTGAAGCCTAGTCATTTGCAATTGTGTACTTGATGGTTGCATATTGTGGGAAAAGATCGACAAGCATGTTTCTCTCATTAATCATGACATGGTGTTGGGGAAAATGGTTTTACTAATAAAAAAGTGGCATAGCCAAATCTTGTTTGTGTAATCCACACGTTTGCAAGGGTGTTGGGCATGGAATCCCCCCATAGCATGTTTTGGGGCTCAAACCCAAGTTTTTGTCAAAGGTATTGTAAGACTCCGCAAATTGCACGCGTAGAGCATGAAGTATAAGTTGAGTTATAGGGTTTTCTGCCCTAAGTATTGTAATGTAATGTAATGTCATGTCGGCCTACCCATGGTCTGTGGACCATGGGATTGTATAAATAGAGCAATGCTCTAAGTTGTAAAGGGAGCGAATGGGAGAGATAGAGGAATACGAATGGTTGGAGCATAGAGTAAGAATCTAAGTGTATTGGGTCATAGTAGTAGGAAGAGGCTCTATAGTTGAGTGCACAGAGGCCTAGTAGAGTCCACAGCTGAGTGTGCAGACCCCTGTAGTTGAGTGCAAAGGGTGGTGTCGAGTCCGTAATCTTGAACGAAGAATAATAAGAGAAGTTGATTCCAATTTCGATGCATCCGCTTGTGTATTTCCTTCTTTACATTTATATTGTTTGTTTATCATGCGCTCTTATATGATTTTTGGATATATTGTTAATTATCACTAGTCTTACATAGATAAGTTAAGTAATCGGGTAATAACAAGTTAAATAGTAAGGAACTTGGGTATAATACGGATTGTGCCTCGAGTAGGGTTATGTGGAAGCATCATCACAGGTTGCGAGGGACTAATAGGTGCACGTAGCAATGTGCGCACAGGGTCAAACCGTGGACCACCAGAAGCTCATCAGACATCCCCAAGGTGCAAAAACCTGCTTCTAGCACCCTCCCATGCTACTTCAGGTGAGACCTTAGTCTGTGCTTCGTGGACTATTGCCAAAAGGGCCAGTAGTAACGGGATTTTCTTGGATAAATCACCTCTGAACCTGGGTCAAGACCATACAAGCCAACAAAGGGTTTAGAATGCAGAGACAGGATTTGCAGCGGAGATGAGGGTTTAGAATGTCATGCTTCTTAGGGTTCTGAAATGGCATGATTGACAAAACTATTATTAAACCCACTTACAACATAAACCCACTTGTTAATTGACTTGTTGAAAACATATTTATATAAATTTAACATGGTTCATATATTTATAATGGTTCATGGTTTATATAAACAAGATTTATATAAAATTAACAAAGTTATATAGATTTATATAATGTTAATGTTTATAAGTTAATGTTTGCCCGCTTTCTACAAATCTAAACATTATATAAATTTAAGCATTAACAAAGTTTATGATGTTTAGATGTTGTCGGGGTGCATATATTTATATAAAGGATAACAAATTTTTAACATAGATGGCACCTTTCATAAATTTTATGAAAATTTTTGGTAACATTTAATTTATATATATATATATAAATATATATTATTATATCCATCACACTTGTGACACCAAATGTAGTTTGCCTCACTTGCGACTAAAAGCTTCTTTCATCGCAATTGTGACGCCTTAGAAATAATATGTCACAATTTCCACAAACATGAGAACCAAAACTAAAAAAATGACATTTTTTCTTGACCTTTGCGATAGTATGGGCCATAACATCAGACTATTTTGTTTCAATTTAGTGTTATATGTAATAGTGAGACGTGTGTCAATGGGTTACCACAATCACTTCAATATATAAATATAATTCAATCTACCCAAGACTCTATAGGAGTTTATTTAAAGACCAAGCATTTATATGAACAGTCTAAGCATATGACTGAGGTCCAAACTAATTGGAAGAAGAAAGTAAAAGGAGCAGGACAAAGAACCTCATGATATAAGTGAGGAGGAAAGGGTGGAAAGTTTAGTAACCTCACCAAAAGTGAGCATCAACAAAATTCCACAATCAACAGAAATATACCTCTGAAATCAGTAAATTGGTAGGGTGAAGGATCGAGGAAAAGGAGCATACAATGCTAGGAATGTGGAGAGAACCATCTGCAAATAAATTATCCTCTATTGCAGAAGACTAGAAAGAAGTTATATAACATACAAGAGGAAACAACTGTGAATGACATGGCTTAGAGCATCCCCAGGATATATGTTGCATTAGATAATAAGAAGGCATACCAGCAAGCAGTGATCATTCAAATTGAAGGCATGGTCAAAGACTCACCAGTATTAGTTTTAATTGACCTAGGATCTAATTTCAACTATATTAGCCGTAATATTTTCGAAAAATGTTATTTTCCAAATAAAATCCATGAGGAAACGTGCCTTGTGTAGTTGGCCACGGGGACAAAGAGTCAAATAACAAAAATAGGTTAATCTTTCCCTGTAGAAATAGGGGGAATCACTATTATAGTCAAATTAAATTTGATACCATTGGGATCATACGATGTCCTAATAGGTATGGATTGGATGGAAGCCTGCATGATGAAGGTGGATTGTTATAACAAAGTGTTGGAGTGCCTCAGCAATAAAGGAGACCCAATAATGTTGCAGCGTATAAAGAGTTCATTATCGCTCAGAATGACCTAAACAATGTAAGTAAAGCACTACAACATAAAAGGTTGTGACCTCTATGCCATCCAGATAAAAGATGAGAAAGAGGTTAGCACAAATCCCTTAACAAAATTCCCAATGCTAACATAGTACAAAGATGTATTCCCAAATGAGTTGCCATGACTACTTCCCCACAGAGATATTGACTTCACCGTCGAGTTGATCCCAAGAAGAACATCGATAGTGAAATCCCCCTATCATATGAGCACCCCTAAACTCATGTATTTAAAATTGAAATTGAAGGAAATGACAGAGAAAGGATGCATATGGCCCATTGTTTCACCATGGGGAGCCCCAAAACTCTTTGCCGAAAAGAAAGACATAACATTGCGTCTGTACATAGATTATTAGTAGCTAAATAAGGCCATTATGAAAAATAAGTACCCATTACCCATAATTGTAATCTATTTGACCAATTAAGAGGGGTTGTTATGTTTTCCAAGATCGATTTAAGGATTCGTTACTACTAGGTCAGAATCAAGGAAGAAGACATGCATAAAACTATGTTCAGGACAAGATATGGCCACTATGAATTTATTGTAGTACCATTTGGGCTTAAAAATGCTCCAACAACCTTTATGTGCCCAATGAATAATGTGCTCAAATCATAGTTGGAAAAATTTGTATTGGTGCTTGTGAATGGAATCCTAGTGTATTCAAAGAATGAAAAGGACCATAAGGACCACTTGAGAGTTGTTCTACAACTTCTCAAAGAGCACAAATTGTATGCCAAACTCAGCAAATGTGAGTTCTTTAAAACTCAAGTTCACTACTTGGTGTATGTGATATCTAAATAAAGAGAAGTTGCAGACATAGAGAAGATCAAAGCAATAATGGAATGTCCCACAGCCCGAAATGTAATAAAGGTTAGATCATTCATGGGGTTGGATGGTTACTATCGAAGATTCATTCAAAACTTCTCAAATTTTGGGCATCCCATCAGTAACTTACAAAGAAAAGGAGTGAAGTTTCAATGGACACTTGAATGTGTAGCTATTTTTGAATAGTTGAAGAACTTAATCACCTATGCACCTATTTTGAGAATAGTTGATCTACAGAAAAATTTTATAGCATGCACGGATTCTTATGAGGGACTTGGTGGAGTCCTAATGCAAGAAGAACATGTAATATGTTATGAATCCAGGAGACTGAATGAGCACAAAAGGAACTATGTCACTCACGACATGGAGTTGGTTTCCATTATGCACTCACTAAAAATGTGGAGGCATTACTTATTGGAAAGAAGATTTGTGTTGATGACATATCTCGGTGGATTGAAAAACTTATTTAACCAACCCAAACTAAATGTCGGACAAACAATATGGTTGGCATTGAAAAATAAGTTTGATTTTGAAATTAAGTATATAAAAGGAAAGGAGAATAATTTGGGAAATGCACTTAGCAAGAGTTTCTAAGAGGTTCACCTAGTAGCCATTAGCACTTGCTAATTTGACATCAAGGAGAGAATTAAAGGACTTGTAAACGATGAACACTGCCAATTTGTGAAGAAGTGTTTGCAAGCATAACTAGATGGATTAGTAAGAATAAGCTACCATCTCAATGATGATGATATACTAACATTCAAGAATAAGAAATATGTGCCCAATGCCAAGGATTTAAGAAAGCTTATCATGGATGAATTCCATAAAAGACCTTACTCATGCCACACTAGATATGAAAAGATGATGACAAGCATGAAGGGGACATATTTTTGGTGAAGAATGAAGAAAGATATTGCAGAATACCTTCCAAAATGTTTGGAATGTTAACAAGTGAAGGTGGAATGTAGGCATCCAGCTAGACTACTACAACCTGTCCCAATTTTGGAAAGGAAATGGGAGGTCATATCCATGGATTTCATTACAAGATTTCCCAAGACATCTACACAGCATGATTCTATCATGGTGGTAATGGATAAGTTGAGAAAGGTAGATCACCTTATAATTTTTAAGTCTAATAATAAATAAATATTCATAGCCTAAGTCTTCATGAAAGAGATAATCAGGTTGCATGGAGTACCAAAAAAGATAATATTAGATAGATATACCAAGTTCACTTCAAAATTTTGGAAGTCACTTTTCGTTTGTTTTAGAACCTAGGTAGCCTTGAGCACAACTTATCATCCTTAGACAGATGGTCAAATAGAATGAGTAAATATAATATTAGAAGGCATGTTAAGGATGCATGTGATGCATTAGTTGCTAAAGTGGGAAGACTACCTTCCACTGGTATAATTTGCATACAATAATGGCTATCAAGAATCATTGGGAATGAGTTCCTTTGAGGCACTTTATGGCAGGAAATGTAACACCCCTATTAGTTGGGATGATCTAGTAAATAGAGTAATTGTTGGACCATATTTTCTAAAAGAAATGGAGCAGGAAATGATCAAATATCATAAAAAATTTAAAGGTAGCCCAAGATAGGAAAAAATGTTATGCAGAACAACAGAGACTACATAAAGAGTTTCAAGTAGGAGAGCATGATTATATTTGTATTAAGACAAAAAAAATCTCATTAAAAATGGGCTCATGTGCCAATTTGGCACCCAGATATAGTGGCCCATTTTAGATCTCGAAGAGAGTGGCACCAGTGGCCTATATATTGGCAATTCCACCCACAGTGAAAGTACACTAATATTTTTCATGTTTCCTTGCTTAAGAAATATTTTCATGATACCAACAATGTTTTTAACTTGTCTATGATACAGGTGGAACTAGAGGGAGTGTTCAACCAAAACCACTGTGCATCTTAGAGCATAGACAAATCACATTCTGGAATGGAATAAAAAAGCAATTCAAGGTGCAATGGAATCACTTTGGACTTGACGAAGCCACCTAGGATATGGTTGAGAAAATAAGGGTACATTACCCATCTTTTTATTATTGAATAAAGAGATGTATGAGTTATGTGTAAAGCTCAGTTTTGTTGTTTTTTGTGGTAACAAGAACATTGAGGATAGTGTTGCCTTTAAGGGGGGTGGGTTTGTGACACCCCTGGTATGTTTCCCCTTAATTTTTGAAATGTAATGATACTTGACATTATAAAAGAGTATATTTTATGTACTGGCCTAACGAGTGGGACTACAACTCCATGATGTAAGAGGTAAGTGGAATGATAAACCAATGTGGGGTCGGTTGGCACCTTTATTAATTTTATGATGTAAATAATAATAAGAAGAAGAGGAAGAGTCTAAGAGGAACATGGAGAGACACCTTGAAGAAATAATAAAAATGAAAAAGCACAACAATGTGGGGGTTGGACCTCTTCTTGGTTAATCTCATGAGAAAAGCTAGAAAGAGCTATGAGTTGAGGGAATGGGATTCCTCGAAAGAGAAAATTATGACCACAAAAGCAAGAGGATAAAGATGAATCGATGGCTCCAAATCACAACATGGAATTCTCTCTTTCTTGTGTAGAAATGAGAGGTTTATTTCCTGATTTTTTTTTTTTTAAGGAATCAATTATTTCTATGTTTACTTTGAGCCTATGGATTGTCTAAGTATGTGTGCGGAAAGAAAAAGAATAAAAATATTAGAGAAAAAGAAATTGAAAGCCTGTGTTAAAACAGATTGGCCTTCAGGTCTTATTTCATAATCTGCAAGCTCAAGAGGGATAACTTGTTTCCATATAGAAACAAGTAATTATATGTGTGTGTGTGTGTGTGTGTGTATACATATATATACACACACACACACACACACAAATATATATATAGATATATAGATATATATACATACTTTGGATTCATATATGGGCATATGGATCTCTGTCAGGTTGAACTACTGGAGAGGGATCGTGCAACCAATGTTGAGTGCACCAAAGCAAAATTTGAGAGTGTGGAGGCTTTGTTGGAGAGGAAGATAGTGAAAATGGAGACCAACTTGCTTACCTCTAATTCAGAGCTGATCAATGATAGCATATTCCATGAGGTGAAAGAAATTGTTGTATGGATACTCGAGGAGGTTGTAGAACAACTGCAAAAAGTTGGAGGAGAATGGGACTCAAAAGTGGGGTCGAGTAGCAGAGGTGAGGAGGCGAGCGAGGAAGTGGGGAAGTCAAACTTTGGTTAATGTTTCTTCATGCACTCTTGTTATGTTTTCATATTAGTATTTTTTTCGGGTTTATGGGAAATTTCAGTTTTTGTTATAGTTTGTAAGGCAAGTACAGGAAAGAAGTTAGTATTATGGATGAATTGGAATATGGAAATAACTGCTCAATCTGAAGAAAGTTTTGCTATGATATTGTAAAAATGGTTATGGTCGTGTAAATCCATGTTATGAATATAAAAGTACCTGTGTTGCTTTAAAAAAAGGATATCTTAGGTTTGCAATAAATATATTCTTTAGTGGGAGATTTTTGTGATGAATCTTTTGTAAAGAACCATTGAAATCATTTCAAGAATAGTAATGGAGAAGTTTATCGAGTTGTAAACCTACATATGGTAGGTATTTTTGTAGATTGGAAATAATGGATTTATATGGATCTAAGTACAAAACCTACTTGTATGTTGAAAGAACATTAGGAGAAGTTGAAAAGAGAGAAAAGTATGATTCAACTCTAATTCTCATATTTAGTGTCATTGAATGTCTTCAGAAAAGACAATGCAAAGAAGTTATGGTGTAATTTAGGGAATTTGTATTAGTCAAAGTCCTTAGTAAAGAAGTCATTTCTTCAAAATAAGTTGTACCATCATAGGACAGATGATGGAAGCTATGTGATGGAGCATCTAAATTCGTTGAATATATTGGTAAGTTAACCTGTCTATATAGTTGACTGGTTTTATCTTGGATTGTTGGGAAGAATGCATGTTATTCTCCCCACCCAGGTTCAATTCCTAGAAGTGACATGTTGAGCTCATATCAAGTATATCGTTGTAATGGCTTGGAGATTTGCTTTTAAATAGCCTTGATATTTGAAGAATATCTTATCCTTACCTATGGGTTGGAGTGTAGGGTCCTTTGATACATGGACAAAAAATTCAATTGTTTATGTTGATATTAAGATGGAGGAAGAAGATAAGTGTAGTATCCTATTATGTTCTTTTCTAGACTCTTTATAAAATTTAGTTGTAATAATTGGTTGTATTACTTAGTTCACATTAAATTTAGATGATGTAGTTGCATCCCTGTTATCAGAGGAAATAGGAAAATATCCATGGATAGTGTGCCCAATAATGTTTTATTTGTGAGAGGTCATCCTCAAGAGAGGAAAAATAAGTCTTCAAGAGGGAAATCTAAATGTAGAGGTGTATCTAAATCTCCATGAAAATATATAAGCATATGACAATATATGAATTCATATACTTTTATTCTTGGAGATCCATATGCCACAACATATAAACTTCAGGAGGGCTCTCCACACTCTTTTCATAATCGGTCCTTGCAAGGAGTCGTGATAGGTCCATCTTATAAACATGTCATTCCATATTGAAGTAACAACTAATATTGATGCAACCTGTCAAAAAACACATCTCCACACAAATAAGGAAAATTGACAATGAAAAAATAGATGAGGGATCAATTCTTCTTCTTGCATACAAAGAACACACCACGAAGGCTACCTATCTTCTGTATATTTCTACGTTTTATATTTTTTGTAGTGAGGATGGTTCCATGAACTAGATTCCAACATACATCTTTCACCTTTAGGATGACATCGTTATTCTAGATGGCTTTCCATAGCTTAGAAGGACCAAGAGTTGGTATACTCTTCAATAGAATTTGATATCCTTCTTTGACTGAGTATATGGTTGTTTTAGATGTTGTCCATGTTCTAGTATCTTTCTCATTTGCATGCACCAGGGCTAGATCCTTCAAGAGAGGAATTAGTTTTCTACAGGATGTCTGCAGCCTTGAAGGGATTCCAATATAGGCCCATCCTTTCCAAGAACCCATGTCATCCCAATCTGCTATTTCCTTTAGTTTTTTCATCCCGTTACCTTTCATCGATTCAATCTAGGGATACAATTCCTCTGCAGAAAAGATAGAGCTAGGCAGTTACTTGTCCTTTCATAAATTGATGTGATCTCCATTTCCTACCTTCCATCCCAATTTTTTAGCAATAAGAGGAGTTTATTTTTTACATAGCCTCCAAATTTTTGATTCACAACCGGTCAATTGGACTTCCTCGATCCTTATAATTTGAGATTTTTGGAAGTATTTTCTCATGAAGGCTTCTTTCCACCATTATTTAGTGTTTGAGATTAACTTCCATACCAACTTTTCCCGTAGAGCTATGTTACCATTAGAGGATCATGAATTCCCAATCCCCCCTTTCCTTTGGAATTCTAAACTACATTCCAGTTAACTAGATGGAACCTTTTACCATTATTCTTCCCCCCTTTACAAAGAAAATTCCTTATCATAATATTCATTTAATTTAGAATTCCCTTTGGCACTAATAATCCCGAGTAGAGGTAAATAGGAAGTGACGAGAGTACAACCTTTATCAAAATTATTTTTGAAACCAGATTCATCCAATAGGCACCCCAACAAATAATTTTATTTTTGAATTTTTTGCAATACTTCCTCCCATTCCTCCTTGTGGGAATTTCCTAATGATACGGGGATCCCGAGATACCTGAAGTATTTCCATTCTGTTTGTATGGAGAACTCTAAGGTTGATGTTATCTCCTAAAGCACATTTTCTTGATAGTTCTTGATCTGAATCTTTGGGGGAGGCCCCCAGGATCTACAAAATTTAAATGAAATTCCTGAAGAAAAGAGGAGAACACACAATAAAAAAAACCATAAAGAAACTTTTTTTTATTAAAACAGATCATAATTGTAAAGGTTACATTGTGGTGGACAATTTTTTATTTTATAAAATGCGACTTGTTACTTATAGTCTTTTTTGCTTACAATACCACAAGTAAATTCCATGGGTGAGTAAATACTATGGGTGAGTGAATACCATGGGTGCATGTCACTTAAAATACCATGGGTGGATGCTACTTACAATACCATGGGTGGATAAATACCATGGGTGGATGAATACCAAGTGTGGATGCCATTTTCCATTTGGATCATTCTTCCCTCTTTAAGAAGCAATGGTCCCCATTGCGTGAAGTTCCCTCCTGAGAAGCCTTTGTTGAATATGAAGAGCCACTAAATAGAAGGGTTTTGTGTAGTTAACCCATAACCGTGATGAACGAGATCTAAGGATAGAGATACTCTATAATGCTTGTGACCAACTGTGATACTGATAGTGTGTGCCTAGAAAATGGACTTCAATGAAGTTTGGGTTTGTGGATGACCCATAACCATGGGAAACAAAGATCTGAGGAAGAAATACCTTGTAATGCTTGTGACCAATTGTGATACTATGTGTAGCCTAGCAAATGGAATTCGATGACAAGGATTTTGTGCAGTTGACCCATAACCGTGATGATGATTGTTGATGAAGTAGCAGGTGCCTACATAGCCTAGGGTGGGAGGGCACATATTTAAAGAACCCAAGCCAGATGTTTCTATGCAAAAACTGATGAATGTGAGGCAGGTGCCTACTAAAGCGGGGTGGAAGGCCATGTCTCCAAAGGGAACTCACTCCAAATGTTGCTCCAAATATAAAAACTAATTAAAATTGGTAATAACTTGGTAAATGTAACTCAAAATCTTTATGATAACCTGTTTTTGGAAAGAGAATGACCATTATGCATCTTCCCTTGTAATTGAAATCCCTATATGGACACTCTAGAAAATCATATTCATGTTGCAATTGTCTCATCATCACAAACGTTCTGGAAAAATAGTTGATTTTAAATCAACAATATCTCCCTCATCCGAACTTTGATTTGACCAATTTGTATTTTTGAAATTGGGTGATTTTTCAAGAGTAGCTCATATCTACAATAATTTTTATGAAAATATGCATAAACATTATAAAAAGTGATAAGAGATCCATCATCCACGAATTACCATCAGAACAATTTATGCGACACAACTAATTTTAAATCAATGATATCTCCCTCATCCGAACTCTGATTCGACTTTTTTTTTTTGAATTTGGGTATTTTTTTCGCATGGAATCCATATCTATTTTTTTTTTGTGAATTTTTCATGAAAAGTTTTAGATCTAATCTACAAACTTGCCACCCAAACAATTCTTGCAAAAATGCTTCCTGCTTTGCCCAAGAAAGTGCTATGTGGAGGTTGTAGCACATGCATGAAGATGGTAGAAGCTTTTTGCAAAACTTTGAAACTGAAATGTGTGTCAAACCTCATTCCCATGGAGTCCTAACCTGAATCTAATACCACTGATCTGGATCTTTGGGGGAAGCCCCCAAGATCTAAAAAAATGAAATGAAATGCCATAAGAAAAGCGGAGAACACACAATAACAAAACCACAAATAGTTTTTTTTATTAAAATAGATAATAATTGTAAAGGCTACAATGTGGTGGACAATCTGTCCTTTTACAAATGTGACATGTTACTTATAGCCTTTTTTGGTTACAATACCACAGGTAAATTCCATGGGTGGGTAAATACCATGGGTGAATGAATACGATGGGTGCATGTCACTTACAATACCATGGGTGAATGAATACCATGGGTGGATGCCACTTACAATACCATGGGTAAATTCCTTGTGTGGATGAATACCATGGGTGGATGCCATTTTCCATTCAGAACTGTTCCATCCATATATAAATATCCTTCTCTTATTAACTTGGCCTCCGAAGATCTCATTATAGTTGTCCATGATTCTTTTAATTGTCCATGATTTTAGATTCTCCCCCCATAAGAATCGTGTCATCGGAAAATTGTGAATGGTTGATAGCTTTGACCTGATAGAAAATTCTTAGACTTGGGAGTGTACCCACTCTAAGAGCCTCTTCCAAATTTCTTTTTAAAATCTCCGCCACTAAAATATACAATAGCAGAGAGAGGGGGCATCCTTTCTGAAGCCCTCTGGAAGCTTACATTGACCAATGGGGCGATCCATGGACTTCCAATTCATGCATTGATCCAATTAAAAAAATCTTTGCTAAAACCAAGTTTATCTAGAATGTTGAACAAAAAGGAGTGTCTTACCTGGTCAAAAGCATTTTCCATATCCAACTTGATGATGAAGCTTGGCTCTCCGCTCTCTTGACTTGGATGTATTTCCTCCTAAACCAATATAATGTTGTCCATAATATACCTGGTTTGAAGAAATCCACCTTGATTCTTTGCAATTAGTCTAGGGAGGATCTTCTTGAGGTGAACAACAATGATTTTTGCAAAAAAGTTATACGAGGAATTACACAAAGAAATGGGTCTAAATATATTAAAATTTGTGGGTTCGATTCCTTAGGAATTAATGCCAAGAAGGTTGAGTTCATAGCTCCTCCTCATTTCCCTTTGATTCTACTCTAGTTGAGCATTTGAAATAAATCGTTCATGATGAGAGGCCAAAAGAAGCAATAAAAGTTGATAGATAAGTCATCCATCCTAGGGGCCTTATCAAGATCTATTGGACACCTAATCCTCAATGGGTTAGTGTGGAAGCCGAATAGACAAAAGGAGTCCAAGAGACCTTGGGATGTGGAACCCAACAGTCAAACCATGTACTATAAATGTATATCATTTGTTAATAAAAAATGTATTCTCATGTTTTACATTTCAGATTATGTTGTTGCCATGTGTGTGTTTAACATGGTATCAAAGCAGGCGTATTCTTGCCCTACATAATTACTTTGAGCCATTTGTTTTATGGTCTTTATGTGCGGATCATTTCTGCCATCACTTATGAATATTTTCTCAGCTAAATTCTAACTGCCACCTCCGTCATTTCTCTAGCACCATTTTTGGCCTCTCTCTACTTTGTAACTCCCTATTCTGGCTATTTTTTGCCTTGCATACAAAGTGCTACCCCTCTACTCTTCTCAGACCGGTTTTTTATAATTACCTGCATATAACGTTGTGCTGCCCTGACATATAATCCTGATGGATATATAATGCGTTACCCTGACATGATATAATCCATCGTTTCATATAACTCACTTCCCTAAAATCCATTGTTTGTATTCTGAAATCTCCTTAATTTAACTTTTTGTGTCCACCAACACTGCGGATTCTCTAGGTTAAATAGTCTCCTCAATTTTATCGATTTATGATTGTGAGATGGCACCTTCATGCAGGAACGAACCACACTACATCGTTGGATGATGGCTCCATCGAATGGGCATGAGAAGAAGAAAATGATGAAGGCAGGCATGGCATGGATGTGCTTCAGAGATTGAGCTATCACGCAGGAGGCTATTCGAACTGATAGCATTATGCCCATTATTGACACACCAAACCCTTACAAACTTTGCCCAACCAAAGTGGGAATGAGGTTTCTATGCTTTACCATTTAGGGAGAGAAATCCTGCTTACCCAAGTTCAAAACCTCTGAGTGTTGCTTTAGTTGAACTCCCACTAGTTCGAGTAACCAAACCGACCCCAGTCCTTACAACGGGTTTTTCATCGCTCTCCTGGTAGCCTGCTCACCACTTTATGATGCAAATATCCATCTGACATGAAGATATAATACACTAGAGGATAGCTCATATCTTTCTCTAAATATTTGTTCATCACCATGAAGTCTCTGAGAGCATTGAGCCTTGGCTTCAATCTTTTCTCAGTGTTGTAATTCAGAGCCGTCGAGACACGCATAATAGCATTGCGAGGCAGCGTCCATTCCTCATCAAAAAACTTGAGATTCTGACACAGTTTATCCTTGGAAATCCCCAAAAGCCGAGGGTACCTCTTAACGAGAACCCTTAAACAAATATTGATTTATACTTGTTGCTAGATCAATTACCCTATGAGGAGGTGAGCCGATAATGTGCAGTAAGGTCATTGGGGAAGCCGAATTGGAAGTTTGTGCCATTGATGAAGTAGAAATAGACATGATTGTGCATTAGCGATTTTTGAGGACCGCGGATGCATATATATAATCATTGAGGTTTGATCCTCTATAGTCTACCATTATTCGTTTGAGGGAGGATTCAACCTTGATGGAGAAGTCGAGACTGTAATATAATTTCTCAATGTTGTTCAAAGCAACTGCGATTTGAGTGTTGGCTTTGTGCGTTGAGTAATTTTGAATGCCATATGCTAGCACACGTTGAAGCCTGTATGCTATGGATGTGTTCAAATGTTTTTGGCTTTCTAGAAGACCATCATATGAACGAGTTTCTATACACTAGTGGCATGATTTTTACCCTCTTAGTGAGCTGAGTTATTTCAATTTTATTATTTGGTAGTGGACATAGCAAGTAAGAGTTTTCTAAAGAGAAAAGCGCTGAAGGGAATTTGAAGGGCTATATTTGGTATTTGTATTTTAAAGACCAAGTACCATATGATGCATGAATTAACTACTAGGCATGTGCGTGTGTCCGAATAGTTCTGGAAGAACTGTATCTACTGGAAAGGTTGAGCTTGGTATCTTTCATTGATCTGTTATTTTTCCATCGCATCAATCTCTTGTTCTAAATGTGTTCATAGTCATACTCCCCATTATTATTATTCTACATTTGTTATTCGAGGAATTTCCTAAGTAGTATACCTCCTTTTTCCATAGAAAGTGTCCTACTCACCATTCCTTCTCAGTAAAGGGCTTGTGGGCATGGCCTATATACATATTCTTGATTTCATATCATGTATATGTTCATTGTTTTGTATTGTAATTCTGAAACTTATAACACTTCAGTCTGTGTTGGGTTCTTTCATTTCCATGGCACAGGAGGAGGATCCCATCAATATATGATCAATTATGGAGGTTATATAAAGCTCTGTGGAAGCTAATATGCCACTTTGCTAGGTTGTGGTAAAATACCATTAGCCAGGCAGCATCTAATATTTCTGGTCGGTTCATCTCTGTGCGTTCATACATGCATGAACATGTGGAATAATCTTTTCATTGGCATGTAGCTCCTACAAGTGGGTCACTATTGTGTTCATAATTCTTATTGGAATACTAGAGGTATCATTAACTCTTTATATATTTCATTCTGGCATATGCATTGTTAGATTTCCATAAATTCTGTGTGATATATGAGGGCAGATTGTTTTCTTTGAAGAAGTGGCAAGATCAGAGAAAATTTGTTCATAACCTAGTCAAAGCATTTATATATGAGAATTCAAGTCTTGTCCATGACATGGTGCTATAGTTCTTGAATTTTTGATAGCCATCATTTCTTCTTTGAAAGTGAAGGAGTATTTGAAGGATCCAAGCAAGTTTGTAGTTGTTGCTGCCCTAGCATGGCATTGTATTTAAAACTCATTATATTACATTGGTTCCTTGATTCGATTGTTGCATAAGAGTTTGGTGAGTTGTATAAAGGAAATGATTGTTTTGAAAAATCAAAGTAATCTTTTGTGGAGAAAAGTTTAGTTGGTTATATTGTAAGAACATAGTGCTAGTCATGAGTAAACTCTTAATTTTCTGTAATAGATTGCAATTGGTGCTTGCCAGTTGCACACAGATAATTTGTTGCACATTTATAAAGGATATTGTTGTGTACTGTGAGTGAGTATTACTTTTCTGCATTGACTAGTAGTTGTGATCAATTTTTAAGGTGTAATTATGACATTGAAAAAAAATGCCCAGAATCAATGAAATATTAGAGTTCCTGAAAACTCTCATATTGTCTACTACTCATGATACATTAAAAGTCAAGTTTCTCTCACAGACATTCATGTCTGTCTACAAAATGCACAAGAGAAAATTGATTTTTTGCAGCTCGAATCAGCTACAGCAAGAAGAATTAAACAGAGGTGTCATTCTTAACCTGTTTCTGTTCAAAACAATGAAACAGACTCCCATAAACAGCAAGACAATATTGTTGAAGTTCATTTAGATCCAGTAGCAGTTGTACATGCAGATGCAGAAACTCAGATTGCACTTCCCAAGCCCATCATCAGACCTTGGGAAGAGCTTGTCCACAACAAACATAGGACTCGTCTTGGATATGACAAGGATGTGTCCTTTCATATTCCAAACTACTCAATGCCCATTTAGTTTCAGAGTGCTGGATTCTTTCATGACAGTTCGCCTCTAGCCATTCCAAATTCTGACCCTCTTCCACAACAACAAAAACAACAACAGATCATGAAATGCCAACACTATGACGAAGTTGGCCATTTGAAAGATCACTATTTTGATCTTCATCCATGTAAGCATTGTCATAAAACCACCAATTCTTCAAACAGATGCTTCAAAAACAAACGTCCTACAAGAAGAAAGATTCATCTTGGATGGATCACTTCTTGGCAATGGGCATCAACAGCCAAGAAGATATTCCAATCACATGTCAGAACTTGTTCCAGAGTATTGAACAATCTTGTAGTTGATTTTTCTCCATCATCTCACCTTGTATCTGACAGGAGGGGAAATGATGGTCATCTACAAGCTTCAAAGCCACATCAAGCAAGTCTGAGCCACAATCTACCACACCTGATTCAGAGTTGTAGCCAGAGACAAAGATGCCCCTGAACATGCCTTCAGTTGCTAATATGGGACACTTCCTCTAGCATAAGACTTCAGCTTCTTGCTAGTTTCAGAAGAATTCTAGGAACAAAATTGAGAACACTTCCTCTAGCAGAATACTTCATCTTCTTGCCAGTTTTGGAAGAGTTCCAGGAATTGCATTAAGCATTACATAGTTGGTGGTAATGCTTAAACCATCACAGGTTGAGACTTCCCTTTTCAGGTTGAAGTTATCCCTTTTATACGGGGTGAGACCTCCCTTTCATGGTTGAAGGTTTCCCTCTTCAAAAAAATATGAGCACTTCCTCTAGCAGAAGACTTCAACTTCTTGCCAATTTTGGAAGAGTTCCGGGAACTTCACTAAGCGTT
This sequence comes from Pinus taeda, assembly GCA_000404065.3. Lineage (NCBI taxonomy): Eukaryota > Viridiplantae > Streptophyta > Pinopsida > Pinales > Pinaceae > Pinus > Pinus taeda. Next base: position 95,212 of record APFE031045155.1, read on the forward strand.
CCAAAGTTGGTGGTCATCCTTAAACCACCGCCCTTTATACCAACATTTCAAAGAGCACATTCAACCTAGTGCTACCATGCATTGTTGCACATTTTGTATTACAACTCTCTTCTTGGACTCATACATAACCCTTTGGATCAAGGGGGAAAATGTTGGACACCTAATCCTCAATGGGTTAGTGTGGAAGCTGAATAGACAAAAGGAGTCCAAGAGACCTTGGGATGTGGAACCCAACATCAAACCATGTACTATAAATGTATATCACTTGTTAATAAAAAATGTATTCTCATGTTTTATATTTTAACAAGATCTAATGCCTGAATTACCTCTATCACTTCTTCTTCTTTGATTTCTTGAATAAGATGAATATTCTCTTCATCCGTGATTTTTGGTTTGAATGGGGAGAGAAAGGCCTCCTTCAATCTTTATTTTATCTCCCTATCCACTATGTACAATGATTGGAAGTGTGAATGGGCTTCCTCCTTGATCTTGGCGAAGCTTTCTATGGGATATTTCCCTTTAGGAGATATTTTCTTGGCATGATATTTCATTTCCCGAGCTTTGGTCTACTTGTGGGAAAAGGAAGTATTTTGATCCTCGGCTTTTAGTCATATGCTTTTAGAATTTAGCCTCCGCGACTCTTCTTCCTTCCTCCTCTCTTGGAATATATGTTTATTAATTTTATTTTCCTTTTCTAGATGGCGGTCCTCCACTTGATACTCCTCCATGAGTTTTATATGGAGTTTCAAAGCTTTGAGCAGTACTTCCTTTTTCTTACCTAGTGGGACATACACCTCCCTAACCTAGGCATGCAAATCTTGCTTTATTGATTTTAGTTTTGATTCCCATAAAAATGTTGGGATCCTACAAATTATTGGCGCCATGCATTGATTATTAAATTCTTGACACCTTCCTCTAAAAACCAACATGTATTTAATCGAAAGGGGATCAGACCTACATCCTCTTTTTTTCCCAGCAACAATGAGATTGGTGTATGATCAGATTCTCTAGAAGCCAAAATCAACGAATGAGGTTCAAGGCCCTGAGGAAGCCAGGAACTATGTAAGATGAATTGATCTAAGCTAGCAGGGATGTAGCCACTAACAACCCTTCTATTGGACCATGTGTAATTCCGTTTGTGTGGATTGAAGTTGACCAGATCCCACTCAGCTAAAAGGTCCTCAAGATTTTCTTGAAAGTGATCTCTGACTATATTTCCTCCTCTACACTCAAAAGAATATATTGTGGTATTGAAGTCTCCCCCTACTACCCCAATCTGATTCCATTTTTTTCTTTTGAGAGGTAGAAAATTTTCCCATAACTCTTGCTTCTCCGCATATAAATTTGGAGCATATAAATTTATAACCTTGATCCTCTCTTTTGTATCCTTTTACTTCAGCTCCACTCCCAACCAACTGGGGGATTTAATGCTATTCACTAAATAAATTTTATCCTTCCTCCAGAAGGTTCCCAGACCCCCTTATGGTCCCCTTGAATTATGTCTTATTCCTTCACTTTTACTCCAGATCACTTTAGACAATTTCATTAACTCTGGTTCTTCCACTTTCATTTCCTACAATAGAAGAATTCCAGGTTGTTCCTTTTTAAATAGATCCTTAACCAAGATGGATTTAGAGGGTCCTCCCAAACCCCTTATATTCCATGAGAGTATCTTCATCGATTAGGAGTCAAATTTGATTTTTAGCCTCCCTCTATTGTTCCATCTACTCCTTTTTGACTAGTTGTTTTAAGAAGATCATAAATATGGAGTTGGCTTCTTAGCTTCTTATTTTTATCTGCTTCTGATTCCCTTAATTCCTTCTTGGAGTCGCAACCTTTTTTCTTGACATTTCTCCCCACTTCTTAAATATCACTATCTTCACTACCTTGTTCAGTGCGAGACATGTTTTTGGTAATGATTTTTCCTGACCCCTCCTGAGACTCTCGTTGTCCCATTGTTGGGATGGAGGTTCAGGAAACCGACACAAGACCAATCCTCCTTCCTGAATGGGGATCTGAGAAGCCTGATTTTTAGATTTTTTGACTTCTTCTACTTGTTCATTAATTTATCCTTCTTCCATTGAATCTTCTTTTGTGATTCCTTCAACATCCCCTTCTTGATTCTCCTACAGATCTGAATGGTGGCTTTAGGGGATTGAAGGACCCTAAATGGGTTTGTTGAGGTTGAAGATCCATTATTGGTTTTTGATTTCCTATTATTCCCTTGTCCCTTTTTACTTCCTCCCTTTTTTTGAGTTTTCCATTGACTGGATTAATCATCTTGTCTAGAATGGGATTTTTCCAAAGCTTCTAGGTGTGCTTTCTTACATCCCCTTGTGAAATGCCCATATTCATGGCATATTCTACACTTGAATGGGATTTGTTCATAGTCCAGGATCTGAAAATGCTTTCAGTTCCCCATTGTTAATAAAATCTCAACTGGGAGACCCTTTTCAAGATCCACCTCATGCATATATTGGCACATGCAAACTAGCTGCCCTTAGGCTCCTCTTGATCAATGTACTTACCAACTCTATTCCCAATTTCTCAGAGGTAATCGTTTCTCTAGCAAGAAATGGGAAGGTGGGGGATTTTAACCCATACCAGGATCACAGTGGGAATGTCTTCAACAAGATTAAAGTCCAGAGACCATTTGTTGAGGTACATCCTCTGACTTCCAAAAAATAAGGGTCATTTCTAAAGATGACCTCCTTGTCCTCCTTGAATTCAAACAGAAAAGTAAAGAATTCATTACCCATAGCGAAAAATTCCCAAGTTTCCTTTCATCTTATCCTTCTAATTATTTTCTATCCAGAAGTCCATCGATTTAGGAGAAGGCCACATTCTAGTGAATTTTCCAATAAGTTCCTAATATGAGTATGTGAGAGACAATCTTTAGAATACCGAGGGAAGCGGCACTGAGGGGATTGACTCCATGCACTTAACAAACTTTGAGGGATTCACCTTATACCTATTTTTTTTGCAGAAGAGAAGATATCAACATCTGAAAGGAAAATGCCTCATCAAGCGGAGGGGGAGTGGCCCCCTTTTTGGGAGTCATTGCAAGAGATAGCAGGAAACTAGTTGGGCCGAGGGCACAGCACAACTAGGGTTGCAGATATTTTACATGTGATATATTATAGCACCACCTAAGATATCCTTACCTTTCATGGAATGAGCTAAAACTTAGCAACATAGTCATTCTCTTAAAGCCAAGAATCTAACTCTAATACCAAACGAAAATTTTGATAAATATATGCAAGAAGAAAAAACTAACATAACCTTAAACATAAGAAATCACTCCTTGATGCCCCTTTGCACTAGGATGAGACTAAGTATATTTAGAGATAGTAAAACACATGTCCTAAAAAAGAGCACTTCAACAAATTCAATCTGAAATTTTATATATTATACATCTAAGCTATATTGAGACTATTTTATCCATTTCAATTAACCACCCCAAATTCCTAGTTATATAAAAGAGCCCCCTTTAAAACCCTCATTCATTTTTTTTCTTTCAAAAGATCTATTTTATAGGAAAATTTGATGGCCCTAGTATTAAAGAATACATAAATAAGATAAATTCACTATGGAAAGAGAAGTGGAGACCTTGGATTCTTATTTGAAAGAAGATGTTGTGATATGGTAGAAGTTTCTCAACTATGACATGATGAAGGAACTTTTGGATGAAGCATATGAACAAGTATTTTTAGATAAGTGATATCTTGCCACGAAGGAGGAGAGAGAACCAAGGGTTTATTTTCATGTGCAAACTTCCTATTATAGGTTCATAAATTACTTCAATAAGACAATGTCATTATTTCTATTGTCATGCAATTTATTTTATTGAGTTATGCAATATTTACCATCAATCTAGAGTTTGTAAGCTTGTGAAATGCAAACGTTGTATGTACAAATTAGATTATTTCTATATTTATCCACCTTTCTAAAATAATATATTGACATAAACATAAATTCTATCCTAATGTCGATTTGAAATGAAATCTAATCTTCTAATTGATTTCCATTGTAGCTTCAATAGTAGCAATGTAGGTCATATGGTTTCATCTAACTATGTTGTTAGATATCTCTTGTAACAATACCCTCTTTGATATTTCAACCAATGATCAGATGAATCTTCCTAAGCAATCATAATCCATACAAAACAAATGATAATTTAAAACAATGCATTCAATTCAAATTCTAAACCAAGGAGAATATGAAATGTATAAGAGAAAAGTTTAAAGAAAATAATAAAACAAAAACAACCTTAATATGTTGCTAGGTAGGGATACCATTATCACCAATTTATCTCCTTGCATCATTTTCCATGAACTATTGCTCCTGTTGTTAGCAAGCTTTGATAAAAGGAAACACAACACAGTTGCATCAATGCAAAAATTAGTTATGAAATGAGATAGCATAAAATAATAAAAGAATGCAAATTCAAATATAAAGCCACCATGTTCTATTTGGAGTGAACTTAATTCCCCTAAGAACAAGATATAAAACTACTCTATAGTATTATAAACTAAATCAAAACAAACTACATCTAAAGTTAGAGAAGATAACAATCTATGTGAAATAAAACATCAAGAAGTTTATTCTATTTCGTTATAAATTGGACGTGCTCCAAGAGTTATCTCTTTGGAATCGAGCAGGAACTCTTATTTATACGAAAACTATGATAACTAAAAACAAATTCAAAACCTCGTATCTCTCATGTGATTACAACCATTTGCTAATAATTAGGAAATAATCTCTAAAATATTCGCACAAATCTTCTCTAAAATATTTGATAGTAAATTTTCCACAATTCATCTCCATCCAAGAGTGACTTGAGTGATCCTCCCAAATCCTCATCAAATCTTCAAGGGTTGAAGAGGAATTAGAATTTGGACCTTGGTGGTAAAAAATTGCACTATTGGCATCTCCAAATATACCTATAACCATCACCAAACTCAACCAACATTCAAACATACACATAAACATGTTATTTTTATAATATTTAGTCATAAAATCACTTAAAATACTAAAATAAATGCATTGAAAAATATTGAGCCTAATCCCACATATAAGCATAAAAATGGAGTAAAACAAGGTTATGGAAGAGAGGAAAAGGATAAAATTCAAGGGAAAGGTTATGAAAAGATGGTAAAAATGATGTGAAAAGATGGTCATTTTCATGACTCAACATCTATCAACCCTAGTAGCATGTATAGTTTCATCCATGTTGACTTACCTAAAAAATTGTAAATCCCTACACAACATATCTAAAGTACAAAAGTTGATGGTAAAAATGTTCAAATATTTAAACATTGAAGATTAGAATGCATAAATATGCTTTTCATTTAGATTTTCATTCTATCATTATTGATGATATATATTATTCTTAGATGGAATAAGTGGATACATTTAATATTAAAGTGTAAAAGAAATTTATGAATATATGATACAAGAAAAATAAAATCACACTATATGATTTTTCTCTTACTACATAACAAGAGCCAAAGGTGGCACATGAATCAATGGTTGTAGGGAAACTACTCACAATACCTACAACCATATTAGATGAATAATGTGGCTAATCAAAAGATTAATCCACATAAATACTAAAACGACAACTGCAAGAAAGGGCATAAAACTGAAGAAGAATTTAAGTTGCATGATTCAAAGGAAACACATGTTGAAGAGATAATGAAATAGGAACTAATAGTTAAGTTTATTGAAATTTTTAGACACACTACCCAAAGAAACAATAATATTCTTCAAGGTAAGTTCATGAGAATCAATATCCCAACTATTGACCCACATGCAACCAAAAAAAAAACCTAAATATATAGGTACATGGAGAAATAAAATCAATGCAGGAGGATATTATAATATTAGAAATATAAAAATACACTAGAGAATCAACCATACATGGGATTAAGGTGGAAAGGTTGCAGTTATACTCATGTTGTCACTCCTACAACACCCTCCAAAATTTCACTACATTTGAATTTTGGAGCCTACTATCGTTGTCATATCTAGATTCGCTTTGTTCATCAAATGTTGTTTCACATTATTTTATGTGTTTCAAGTGTCTTTAATGGTCTCAAGTGTCATCATGTTGATCAAAACATCATGTTCATAGAATCTTTGTTGTCATAAAACAACACTTTGTGGTCACAGTCGCACACACCACACTCATTGCACTTCGAGAATATGTATATAGTGGTGTTTTGACTTATATTCACTATTTTTTCAAGTTTGTCTAATTTTCCTTGATAAGTTGGTATGTGTTGCACATGATTCTATGTATGATCTCATCTTTTTCAACCCTTTCCTTATCATCCATACTTACACAAATTTCGGTTTCAAAGAACCCATTAAGGCCAAAAGTGCATGAGCGCACTCTGAATCCTTGATGAGGAATATTTGATTGTTCGAAACTACACCATGTACCCTCCAAGAGTGCAGAGCACACTCCTCAAGCCCAATTCCCCTTCATTGTTCTAAACTGCACCCTCTAAAAATGACTAAGTCTTCCTTGAGCACACTCCTTCGATTCGATGAAGTGCTCCCTCCTTGAGTGCATTGGTGCACCCTTAAGACCCTAAGCTCAATCTTTCAGCCTTCTTGTTTGCGTCATGCACCCTCATAGATTTCTTAAGCATGTGAGCACACTCTAAAGGCATGAAGCCTGAGCCTTCAACCTTCAAGAGTGCCCTTCACCCTTCCTGAGGCCTCTTGAGCACATGAGCGCACCCTTAAGGCATGAAGCCTCAACCTTCATCCTTCGAAAGTTCACCCTATGCCCTTTGTCTCTCCCTTAATCACACAACACACTTGGGAAGCCCAAAGCCTTCCCCTTCGCCCTTTGAACTTACAACATGTGCCCTCCCCTGATTGTCTCTTTCTTTTGAGTGCATGAGCACACGTCGAAGCCCTGAATCCTTCCCTCTTAATCCCTTCAGCCTTTCAAAGTGGGCCCATGTGCCCAGAAGCCCATTTGACCCTTTTAAGCACACCAAGAAGGCATGAATAAAAATATATGCATAAAACATGATAGAATATGATATTTTCAAGTTTATAGTTGCTTGTCATGAGTGATTGTAGAAATAGGTATTCCAGGAACCTCACAGCAAGCACACACAAGGAAGATATGGCAAAAAGAACAAGCAAAGGAAGCATGGAAAGAATGAAGAACAGACTTGAATCTTGATGACTGAAGCACCCTAAATACTCCAAGATTGAAGACCCTTTGGAGGGTGAAAGCACCATGAGAAAAAGATGAAACAAGAATGAAGGTAAAGTGGCATCCATGTCCCCACTGGATAAATTCCATGTCATCAGTCACTATTAGTCCTAGTCATCAAAGATAGTGACATGTCAGGTTTCATCATAGGATGATGTGGAAGTCAAGTTATATTATTGTAATCATTATAAACAAAAAATACGTGGAAGACCAAGAGTCGTATAGGAACCAAAGAGTCATGGAACTCCAAAAGACATGTAATACCAAAAGCCTTATGTAATCCCAAAAGTCATTTGGAATTTCAGAGGTTGTAGAAGTCCAAAAGTCACTAGAAGTTAGAAAGTCAAGAGTCATGAGGATGTGAAAGATCATTCCTTAGGTTATAAATAGACCCTCATTTCTCACGTAAAGGAATTTTAATCTTGGCTTCTCCCACAAGGCATTAGAGAGATACAGTTAATACTTTTGGGGAGCAAGTAGTGGCTCTAACACTCCAGCATTGGAGCTACTGGTGTTCATTGCATTTACGTATCTTGGGACTTTTGCTAATATTGAAGCCTTTTAGGCAAACATGTTTTCACAAATTTATTCTGAATATTTCTAATACTATTCTTTGAATGTTTATGGTTCACATTCACTTTCATTATACTGATTAATTGAACTATTTTAGTTACTTTGGTGCTTCTTGTTGGAAATGTGCTATTATGTTTATAGTGATCATCTCATCCTTGTGAACTATTTCGCTTGATGTTAGACAAAAATTTCTCTTACATGTGTGTCTCCATTAGGGTAGTACTATTACTTATCTCTTAGAGGCTCACTTTATTTCCCCCCCCCCCCCCCCCTCCCCCTCCCCGTAGTAGAAGAACCTTGATACATCAACAATTGAACATTCACAACAAATACTAGCTTGCTCATTCGAAATGATAATTACACTTCTCCCTCATGTTGACAACTAAATCCAAGGCATATATTTAAGTAAATAGTAGCAGTGCCATATTCTGGATGGGAATCCTACATCAAACGGGTTAGTTGGGACCTTATATCAGGGAGATCCCATGTATGTTGGTGGTATCCAACATCGTCAACATTCTAGTGCTAGAAGGAGGGCCATCCGTTTTTTATGGTTGATCGCTCCACACAACCTCATCATTCTTCTTATGATCAAGGTAGAAAAATTCTGAGCACTATTCTCATTTCTGAAGTAGGAGGATCTTCTCAACCTAGCTTAGAACCAACTTGTGAAGTTACTTATGAGAAGATCTCGGCAATTCAACCTATAACCCATTGGTTCGTGAATGCTATCAGATTAATTCCTGGAGCGCAGAATTTTCCTCAATTTTTGAAGAAGAAAGAGACAAATGGTACTGGTATCTTGGTTTCTACAGTGGTAGATTTGGTTTTTGCTACTCTTGAGGGGTTAGCAGAATCTGCAGATGATATTGAATTTCAAGAAAAAAAATTCACCTCTCAACAAAGGATACGAAGACGATACAATTGTTCTTTCTAATGACCCCTTTGATGTATTAGACAGTGAAAATTCCACAGATTCTGATGAGGAAGAACACAAACACGAGGGCATGGTAGACAAGGATTTGGGTTGGATGGCCCAAGGGCCTCTTGCTCTTCCAGATAACTTGCATAGGATGATGAGACATCCAAAAAACTTGCTCTCAAAGTATGATCCAGATAAAAAAATGAAGGAAAAATATCATCTCGATGGTTTTTACCTACATTTATGAATGATGGAGCTGAGGTATGATGATGTGGCCTACTGACTCTTCCCTTATAAATTGGAAGGCAGAGCAGCATCATGGCACCATAATCTTCTCATTAATTCAATTCACACCTAGAGGGGGTTTAAAAAGCTATTTCTTGACAAGTTTGTTGATGACAAAACTCTCACCATGCTACTCAAAGAGCTTGGAAGCATTAAAATAGGGGAAGGAGCAAGTGAAATATTTTAAATATTGAATAAATTTCCCCCAGACACACAACCACATGATTCAATTACCATCAACTACTACACAACTGCCTTGCCCACTAGTATTTCCCATTTTGTAAAGAGAGCAACAAAGGCGACATTGGAATTAAATTTCATAGAAGTGATCATTATTGAGAAGGACTTGCACACGATCAAGTTCATTACAAATGACAAGAATTGAAATACTCCAAAGAGACTAGTAGGAAGTCACCGCCTTCTTCTAGTAAGGCTAAAGAGAAGAAATCAGCAGACATCGAAATCTTGACCAGGATGGTGAAGACGCTCATCAATGATATCTCAAAACTAAATAAAAGGTCAAGTGAGACTTATACTAGTATAAAACCTCCAAAATCCTTCCCTTTTTGAAGGAACAATAGTAACAGAAACAATCAACCTGCCAAGTCTTCGCATAGCTTGAATGTTGTGATGAACATAGAAAGCATTGGTATGGATAAATATTGTTCATTCCACTAGGAATATCACGCTGAAAAAACATGCCCTCAGTGGAACCATAACATGAATGCTCTGGTTGCACACATTGTGGAATCTCTATTAGCATACGAGCATGCAGAACAAATAGAAGAATCACAAGAACCTGTGGCGGTTGAGAAAAGAAAAATTGTTAGATATGCAGTGAATTCATATCGCTGTATCTACAATGTTGATAAAAAGGACGTTGAATAACCACCATGGAATGAGCCCTCTCCTTAGAAGAAAAATGGTCGATAAAGTTTGAGTAAAAGGCCTATCTCTGAACATGAATTGACAAGACAATATCTAAAATAGTAGTTGCTAAAGAATCTCACCACCTTTCAATCCTTATCAAAATACACAGAGTAAGTTTGGAGATGTAGCCAATTCCAAGAACACTTCCTCGAGTAACAAGATTAGTCTAGCATTCTAGAAGCATCAAACAAAGCCACTCCTCTAGACACTTCAGCATTGCCTTCCATAGGTGAAACGATTGATTATAACATCATGGAATATATGAAGAAGATACGAGCCAACATTTCTATTTATCAGCTCGCAAAGGTTGCAGGCCAATGTGAACTCATTGTCCATACCTTTTCACAGCCTTCGTCAGATGGTAAATATTCCTCCTCTCAAAAGGTCTTAGGAAACTCTTATGGTCCTCTTGAATCTATAGTAAATTCTTTAACACAGGAAGCTAACACTCACTTCCCATCGTTTTTATTAACATTTGGAATTTTTAATTATACTTTCCATAATTGTTTAGTGTGAATTTGATGCATCTATGAATGTCATGTCATTATTCATAGCAAAGAAAATAAATGCAAAATGGGAGAAAATTGATGCACAAATTTTTTAGTTGGATAGATCTCTTGTCCAAGCTATTGGTGAACTTAATAATGTTCTTATCATATATCAAAATATGCTTGAGTTCACCAATGTATAAATATTGTAATTGTGGGCATACTAGAAGTCTATGGTGTACTACTTAACAAGGATTAGTCTATCAAATTATAGGGATATTTCCCAACAAACTAGTCACCTTTGTGGATTCCATACAAGGGCATAAGAGCCTCTTCAAGGCAAAAATGAGCCTCTTGACTTTGTTGATTTTATTTTGGTATTTTCTTTCTTGAAACCAACCTTGAGTGCCATCAGGTGCAACCATCACCCATTCCACCAAATACACAGCTAAAACTCCTCCCTTGTTCTCTAGATAGTGCAAATGAAACATGTAATATAGATGTACATAATAATAATAATAATAATAATAATAGTAATAATAGTCATATAGAAAGTAGCTTGGTAGCTCATAATATTTGGACTCTATATTTTGATGGTTCAAAAGCACAAGATGGTTCTGGAGTAGGTTGTGTTCTTACAAACCCACACATAAGAAGCATATCCTTTCGTGCCATCTCGAGTTTGTTTGGACCAATAACACTATTGAATATGAAGTGATCATACTCATATTAAAGAAAGCTATTAACTTGAAGGTAGAAACTATAAAGGTAATTGGTGACTCATATGTGGTCACTCATCATGTACGAGATACTATACATTGTGTTTCAACGCATCTAAAAAACTACCAATAGGAGGTATGGCATTTAATCAATCATTTCAAATTTTTCAATATTTTTTATGTTCTTGGAGTTAAAAATGATGCAACAGATGCATTATTAGATGTAGTCGCTAGGATGTTGCCATTGAAAAATGGTTATTCTGTTGAAATTATATATAAACAATATATGTCAGATAGTGTCACTAACTTACATGTTTTTTATGACGACCAACAAATACTACACTTTATGTTTAATGCTTACATATTTAAAGATGTTTCCATAGAGGAGGATGAGCATGAGAAAGCTCTACAAAAGGCGTCTAATGTAATGAAAGCAAACACTATGCCTAAATGCATGGTGTACCTAGAGAAAGTGTATGACCTACAGAACCGATTCAGAGGGCCAACCAATTATACTAAGATTCATAGTTAAAAGTTAGCATCTGAACAAGTTAATTTGGGAACTCCCGAAGATCTGAAGTATGTGAAACTCGGTACTTGTTGTTCTCCACAAGAACGGAAGGCATTTATCCACTTATTCAAAAGGTATCATGATTTATTCGCATGGATATACGATTATTTAAAGACTTATGGCATTTGCATTATCCAACATGTCATCCCTATAAAAGAAGGGGTGAAACTGTTCCACCATAAACTACAAAAAGTTCATTCAACAATGGAACTTCTTATACATAAGGAGTTGAGAAATTTGTTGGATGCTCAAATCATATTTAAAGACATACATTCCACGTGGGTTTCCAATCTGGTCCCAGTCAGAAAGAAGTCCAGAGAGATAAGATTATGTGTAGATTTTTGCAACCTTAATCAAGCTTCTGATAGTATCAAGGTCTGAAAAGTTTTCGCTACTAGATGGTTTCTCTGGTTATAATTAAGTGCTAATAATGGAACCCGATCAAAGGAAAACTACCTTCCATACCAAATGGGGGACATTCTCTTTTAAGAAGATGCCATTTGGACTTATAAACTCAGGTGCAACTTTCCAAAGAGAAATGGACATCGCCTTTCATAGCCTGATAAGTTAGAGCATTTTTGTTTATTTGGATGATGTTACTGTGTTCTTAGAGAAAACATTAGACTGCGTACATCATTTGAAATAGATATTCGAGCGGTGTAAAAAGTATGGGATTTCCCTTAATCCCAAGAAGAGTGTATTTGGTGTGTCCAAAGTGATTCTATTGGGGCACATCATAGCAAAGCGTGGAATCAAGATTGATTCTAAGAGGGTCAAAGCCATCACATAGATCATTTTCCCGATAAATAAAAATGAAATGCAAACTTTCTTAGTAAAAATTAATTTCCTCAGAAAATTCATCTTCGATTATGCTGGATAATCAAACCCCTACAGGAGATGATCAAGAAATATGTAGTATATATGTGGGATAAAATGGAAAAGGACTCTTTTTCTCAAATTAAGCAGGATATTGCCAATTCACCCACGCTTTTCAGTCCAGATTATGGCAAAGATTTCCTGCTCTATGCATTTTCTTCAGATTTGTCAATTGAGGCTATGTTAACTCTGAAAGATAAAAAAGGAAATGAGCGACCTATCTCTTTTATGGGTGCTAGTCTAGAAGGGTTAGAATTAAATTGTCCTACTATTGACAAAAAAGTGTATGTAGTGTTATCACTCCATAATTTCCCTAGGCTAAGGAGAGAAATCCAGAGGTAACCAAAAAAACACTTTTAAAGCTGGGATCTAGCCTTCTAGCTTCAAAGAGGGATCTCTCTATCTGATTTACATTTACATTTTCAAGATCTTAGGATAGTTATTTAAGTTCGAGTTGGGATTTTCAAAAGTTTGGTTGAAATATGCTAGAAGATTCCATTGGAATGGAGTCATAATTTTTTTAGTAATCAATTACAAAAATGACAGACGAATAGTAACAAGGCAGGGTAGGCAAACTCCTGGATCTTATAGAGTGCTTGTGGTGTGAATAAGATGAATATGTTTTAAGTTAAATTAATATAGATCATACACAGATGAATTCTATACTTAATATCAGAAATAAAACATGGATATTGTTAACCATCCAGAGCAGAGTACACTTAAGCAAATTCGTTCCTTAATCTTCTTGCAATAATAAAGAGGGAAAAAAAACATATGGAAATTGAGAAAAGAAACAATTTTTCATGAAAGAACACATCACCAATTGCTTGACATGGGAATCCTGGAAAAAAATTTCTCTATACTTCTATAAATTGATCACTTTGAGTACAATCCACGGTTTACATTAATGTACAACTATTTTCTTCATACATAATCCAACACATTCCAACCCTTTCTAGGTTTTATTACAAAATATTTATAGACTTCCTATTGAACTAACTTTAGATTCCAAAAAGGAATTGATTACAATAATATCTAATAATTTTTGGAAAAAATCTGAACAATAAACTAATGATAAAAACAATCACTAGAAAATTACAGGAAATATAAAACTGTTGGAAAATCTTTAGCCTTCAAATCTGGAAAATGGTTCATTAAGGTTGATCCTCTGCCTTGGAATCTGAAGTGGTTGAATTTGTTTTCACAAAACCTATTAGTTTCCCTTTCAAAATTGATTAACTTTGCCAAACTCTGCCACCTGTATAAGCTAGTTGTCCCTTTGACTGTTATTTTTTAGTCAAAAATCTGAAAATAATTGCATGCTTGTTTATGTTTTCCACCTAGTTGATTAATGAATTATTTTTATTTTGGAGTTAAACCAAACTTATGTGTTGACCTTTTTTCCCATAGTCTTTGCCTTCATGATCCTTTGAATACTTCATCAATGTCTTAAAATATTTGGGAAGAAAATATTTTGATAAATAATTCCAAATATTTTGCTTAAACCTGTAAATGAATTCCATAAATCAAATCTCAAAATATTTCTTTAAATGATTTTATAATCCATCCTCTTGTTTTGAAATCCATGTCTTGTTTTTAAATACATGCCTTGTTTCCCTAAATTTATATATTGATGAATAAATCGGATTCATAAACATATTTTATAAAAACCATCCATTTACTTCCTTCCCATGGATTTTAAAATCCATGTCTTGTTTTTCCATGGTTGGTAAAGTATCTTTTACTTTCCCCTTTTACTCCTGTAAAATATTTGGATAAGCATTTATCCAAATTTCATGTTTGATGCATTTCTCCTCTTTATACCATAGCAAAAACCATGCCTCTCTTCTCTTGAAAATTTCATTTTTACTCATCCTTCTTTACCTTCACCTGTAAACTCATTTCATAAATATATTAGCGTAAAAGTCTCCTTTTACTTCCACATATAAACTCATTTCATAAATATATCACTTTAATAGTCTCCTTTCCTTTATCATAAGCTTTCGTATATACTTAGTAGACCTTCCTGCCATATTTCATAAGATTTAAATCAACATGAATAATGGTTTTCGGGGGGACAGGGTAGGTAGTAAATGGTTTAGGAGGGGGGGTCTGAAATGAACAAGAAACTAGCAGTTCGAATAAGCAACCCCTCGGTAATTCATCAATAAATGTTGATTAATTATTCACACATCTCGAGGCATGAAGTTTGGGGTTATAAATTAACTTGTGAGTGATGTATTTAGCATAAAAGAAAATGTCGTTCCTATAGTTTAGAGGTTGGGTTACTAAGTTATTTTTAAATTAAGTTTAATATTTCAAATAAGTAATTTTATAAAAAATATAATTATATGTATTTATAAAAATTAAATTTTATTTAAAATAAAAAACTAATAAAAATAACTTTAGAGACATTTCATCTATTAGCAATGGAAAGGGTTCTTGACAACTGACTCATAACACTTCAATGATGACCCCTTAGGGACATTTATACAAAGACAATTTAGACTATATGACCTAGTGGATTTATAGGCTAAACTTTACTAGCAGATTCCCAAAATAAATAACTGGACAGACAAACTTTGATTACCTATACTATAGGACCCTAATAGTAGTGCCAATGGGGATGGCATCCTCCCACTGAGGTGCCAAGAACATCGTAGCCTAGTAGCCTGATCCATTGGGTTGATCCCAAACCTACAACATACTCTACCCTGAAATCATTGCAACTAAAACCCAATTAGTAATCTATTCCAATCCTCAAACTTAACCAAATCCATTCTCCAAACTGTAATATGAACTCTATAATGAAAACTGAAAACTCTGCTGCAAACTGAAGTATGAAAAATATGGCTGAAAAAGATGCTTAGAATGTTGAGCTTATTCACACTCCTACCTACTTTAGGATGCTTATACCCCTGAAAAAGTAAGTAATAGAAAATTTCCAAAACAACCAATCAAGTAGCTGCATACTTGATGTGATTCCCGGACTGAGTTTCAGCAAAATGGAAACTAGAAACTGTAAGTGCAATGAAATTTTATTGTAGATTGTTCTTTCACAACATAAACATAATTGGAACTTTGTAGTGAACAATTCCTCCATATAGACCACTATGCGATCAAAGAAAACACATTTCAACTGTTGATCATCAATAAGTTATGTAATTTGTTTGTCAAAATGTGACTGCTCATATGTGTTGTTTAAATCAGACCCTGGTTTCAACTGTAAAAGGTCCTCAAAAAACTGATTTTGATTTTGAAAATTTAAAGATTGAAGTCAAACATTTAAGATTTGAATGTCCTCAATTTTATCAGCAAACTCTTCTAAAAAGTTGGCTTTAGCTTCAAAGCTACATTTGCATACCCTCAAATAAAGAAGTAGTAAATTGGATAAATCTTCCTCCCTTTGATGATCATCACAAATGTCCCAGTATTCTTTAAAACATTTAATAGAAATAGGGTTTGTCACATACCCTGTCATTTAGATTAGGAAAATCAAGCTCTAAATTATTCGAACAGAGGGGTCACCATGAGCGTTTTTGCAATATGGATTCTTAGACAATGGAGTTGCCAAGTGTATGTTTCAACCTTTATATGTGTCTGACTGTTGTCCACCATCAACAGTTAAATCTGAATCTTGATAATCTTTCTCAGGGAAGATGAAACATTTTGTCCCCAGTATGTTCGCTAGAATGTTATCGCTCTGTAATTTCCCTAGACTGAAGAGAGAAACCTAGAGGTAACCATAAAACCACTTTTAAAGCTAGGATCTATCCCTTCCAGCTTTAGGGAGGGATATATCTATCTGATTTAGATTTCTGTTTTTCAAATCTTAGGCTAGTTATTTAAGTTCGAGTTGGGTTTTTCAAAATTTTGGTTGAAATATGCTAGAAGAGTCCATGGGGCATGGAGTCATAAAATTTTGAATAATCAATTACAAAAATGACACAAGAATTGTAACAGGGTAGGGTAGGTAAAATCCTGGATCTTATAGAGTGCTTATGGAGTGAATAGGATGAATATGATTTAAGTTCAATTAAATCCAGAGCATAGTACACTTTAGAAAATTTTGCCCTTAATCTTCTTACAACAATAAAGAGGGAAAAGCATATGGAAACTGAGAAAAGAAACATTTTTTTATGAAAGAACACATCACCAATTTCTTGACACAGGAATCCTAGAACAAAATTTCTCGATATTTCTGTAAATTGATCACTTTGAGTACAATCCACGACTTTCAATGTACAACTATTTTCTTCATATATAATCCAGCACATTCCAAGCCTTTCTAAGTTTTATTACAAAATATTTATAGACTTCCTATTAAACTAACTTCATATTCCAAAAAGGAATTGAATACAAAATAATATCTAACAATTTATGGAAAAGATCTGAACAATAAACTAAAGATAAAAACAATCACTGGAAAACTTCAGGAAATCTAGCACTCCTAGAAATCTTCAGCCTTCAAATCTGGAAATTGGTTCATTAATGTTGATCCTCTGCCTTTCTATCCAGAGTGGTTGAAGGTGTTTTCATAAAACCTGTTAGCTGCCCTTTCAAACTTGATTAACTCTGCCACCTATATCAATTAGTGGTCCCGCTGACTGTTATTTCTGAGTCAAAAATCTGAAAACAATTGCATGCCTGTTTATTTTTCCACCTAGTTGATCAATGAATTATTTGTATTTTGGAGTTAAACCAAACTTATGTGTTGAGCTTTTTTCCCATAGTCTTTGCCTTCATCATCCTTTGAATAATTCATCGTTATTTCTGAGTCAAAAATCTGAAAACAATTGCATGCCTGTTTATTTTTCCACCTAGTTGATCAATGAATTATTTGTATTTTGGAGTTAAACCAAACTTATGTGTTGAGCTTTTTTCCCATAGTCTTTGCCTTCATCATCCTTTGAATAATTCATCATTGTCACAAAATATTTGGGAAGAAAATAGTTTGATAAATATTTCCAAATATTTTACTTAAACTTGTAAATGAATTTCATAAATAAAATCTCAAAATATTTCTTTCAATGATTTTATAATCGATCCTCTTGTTTTAAAATCCATGTCTTGTTTTTAAATACATGCCTTGTTTCCCTGAATTTATATATTGATGAATAAATGGGATTCATAAACATATTTTATAGAAAACCATCCACTGATTTCTTTCCATGGATTTTAAAAACCATGTCTTATTTTGCCATGGTTGGTAAAGTATCTTTTAATTTCCCCTTTTACTCCTGTAAAATTTCATGTTTTTTGCATTTCTCCTCTTTATACATAGCAAAATCCATGTCTCTCTTCTCAACCTTCTCATAAATTTATCACCATAAAAGTCTCTTTTTACTTTCACTTGTAAATTCATTTCATAAATATATCACCGTAAAAGTCTCCTTTCCGTTATCATAAGCTTTCACGGTAAAGTGAAACAACCTTTTTAGGGGTGGGGTCATAAATTAATTTTGACTTGTGACTGACGTATTTAGCATAAAATAAAATTTGGTTCCCATAGTTTAGAGATTGGGTTGCTAAGTCATTTTAAAATTAAGTTTAATATTTCAAATAAATAATTTTATAAAAATAAAATTATATATATTTTATAAAATTAAATTTGATTTAAAATAAAAACTATTAAAAATAACTTTAGAGAAATTTCATCTTTTAGCAATAGAAAGGGTTATTTACAACTAACTTATGACACCTCAATGGTGGCCCCTTAGGGGCCTTTGTAAAAAGACAATTTAGACTATAAGACCTGGTGGGTTTATAGGCTAAACTTTACCTACAAATTCCCAAAATAAATAATTGGACATAAAGACCTTGATTACCTATATTATAGGACCCTAACATGAAGTATACAAGGAAATTAAGTACTTTAGGCCCTACATATTGAAATCTCACACAATTTTATTTGTACTTCATCCAGCAGTAAGACCATTGTTCGTGCAACAAGGTTTCGGTGAGAAGAAGGCTAATTGGATGACCTTTCTTCAAGAGTATGATCTGGAGTTCAAACTAGTTCATACCATAAAGGGTCATGGCCTATGTAAGCTAGTCATCGAAGCAAGAGATGCTACCAAACAAGATCTTTCAGGGTGGGAGTAGGAGATCGAAATGTATAATATTGAATATGTTTTTCATTCCACGTCTACAACACCTTCATATGTAGATCTACAGAAATTTCTAGAGCATGGCACCATGCCCTCGCACTTATAGAATAAGAAAAAAGGGAAATCTGTTTAAAAGCTCTATCATATCAATTAATGCATGGAGTGTCTTTTCAGAAGTACCACAATGGTTTCCTAATAAGTGTCTTGAGCCTTAGGATATAGAGAAGATCTTGAAAGATCTACATGATAGACCGGAAGGTGGCCACTATGTGGGCAACACTTAAACACATAAATTTATGAGGGTTGGTTATTATTGGTGTACTTTATTTAAGGATGCTCATGCTTATGTCCACAAGTTCCAAGTGTGTCAAAGATGCATCGGCTGTGATCAGAGGCCAACTACCCCACTACTACCGGTAGCAATTGAAGAACCTTTTCAACAGTGGGGCCTTGATGTTATTGGAGATATTTTTCCTCATTCGTCAAAGTGACACTGGTATATTCTCATAGCAACATAATGCTTCACTTAGTGGTTGGAAGTAGTCCCTCTTAGGTAAATAAATGACCAAGACGTCATCCACTTTCTGCAATAGAATATTATAACCAGGTTTTTCATTCCTACGTCATTTTTCTTTGATAATGCGACATATTTTCCATTGTTGAACTTTATGAATTCACATTAGAAAATGGAATTACATTGAAGCATGAATCTAATTATTATCCATAGGGAAATGATTTGTCTGAATCCATGAATAAGAACCTTATCTACATAATCAAGAAAACCATATTCTCTAAACAGAGGAACTAGCATAAATCTTTGACCAATTCTCTTTGAGTTGGCTATGTAACTCCAAAGCCTTCCCTAAGAACCTCACCATACTTTCTAATTTATCGTAAATAATTTATCTTGCCCCCGGACTTGTATCTTTCAACCTTGCAACTCTCCCAAGAGTTACAAGGTAAGCCTTGCCTACAGGTTCAGAGCAGGATATACACATTACTTAAACTCAAGGAAGAAAGAATCAAGGACAAAGACTGATTTGTTGTGCATCAAAATCATGTAAAGCGCTGGTTTGATAGAAAATCCGCAGGCGAAAAGAGCTTTGATGTGGGTGGCCTAGTACTAAAGTGGGATAAACCCCATGAAGATAAAGGTAAACACACAAAGTTCCATCCATTATGGATTGGAGCATCAATTATTGAAGAGAAGCTCAATCATAATGCTTTCAATCTGAAATATTTATATGGGAGGATTGACCCCCTTCTCGTAAATGGTTGATACTTGAAACATTATTTCCAATAGCAGCTACAAGTTGCACTTCTTGTACATATTGTTTTGTGTCACTCCTTTTATTTTCTTTTCTTTTGTTTGCATTAGTTGTTTTTCTATTATGTAGTTATGTCTTTTCATGTCTTATTGTTAGTCGTTGTACATAAATAAGACCTGTGTGTAAAAATTCATGGTTCAAAAGGTTTTGTGGTATAATCAAAGACAAGTGTGAAAACCTTTATGCTTGGCTTTTTGTTGTTCCCCTTCTTTGTTTCTAAAAATGACATAGGTTGAGCTAAGGCCAGATGGAAAATACAATTCGTCCAATAGGAGAACCTTGAGGGAACCTATTATATTTCTTCTTATGTTGGTTTTTAAACTACTCTACTTGGTGTAAATCTGCTTGTGTGTTAATGCTTGTCCAATCTAGTAGAGAAGGGATAAGGGGAAAATCTAAAGAGAGAAAACCAATATCAGAGGTCTCAAATACTTCTCTGAAGGAGAAACCTTCTATGCTCTTAATAAGTCAGAATCTCTCTTCCTCCCGTTGAAAATAATAAGTGCCAATGTACAGTCCATTTTGTTAGGGCCTAAATCTACCTCAGGCTAAGAAAGACAGGTCTAGGGTAACATCAAACCACGTTTAACCTGGTATCTAGTCCTACCAGGTCGGGAGAGGGCTCTCTCCTTGTCAATCTTAGGAAAATATAGCAAATGAGGCTTGAGATGACTAATGTAAAGACTAATTTTAGGCTAGGTATATGCTCAGAGGATTTTGATTGAGTTTTATGTTGGTTTGTTGGATCAAATGTGAAAGGCAGTTTTGCGTATGGGGAATGAACTCAGTCTTGCAAAGATTTCTGTGGGGCGAGGTAGGAAAATGCTTTAGTACTTTCAATTAAGCGAAATGGATAGTCTGAAGATTGGTGAGGAGTTGGAGAGGGCATGAAAGTATCATGATTCCTCTTCAAACAGTAGAAAGCATGTAAAGCTAAGCAAACCCTAAGGTAGAGCACTGCAACATCAATGATTTCCACCTTTATACTTGATTCATTTAGTTAAGATAAAAAAGAGAGAGATAATGGCACACATAAACACATGATAACTTGAATTACAGAAGGATAAACAATACTAAATCACCTTTCCACAAGAATCCCACAAAATGCTACAAACCCTGGTTTATTTTCTTTCCAAACTGCAGAACTGAATGTACAATAATGCTCAAAGCATTCACAAGAGTCCAACCTTTAAAAATGACTGAAAAAACACATGATATAGACCTCCAAACCACCTGTTCTATCCATAAGGGGTTGAATACATGAGAAGAGGGGTGGTTTCAACCATATGTAAACTAGGAACACAAAAATAAGCAGTGGAACAACTTGCCTCTAAAACCTAGGAAACTGATTCATTCAACTCTAAACCACCTACAACTGATGTATCTACCTTATCAAGTCAATTTTTATCATTTTTACATCATAGTACATCAATTTATAGCATTTCACATCATGAATTTGACCATAAGAAAGAAAAATTCAAACTAGAAGAAAACTAGGCAAAAAACAGAGTTTTTAAGCAAAATTGGCACTTTTCCCTCCTATGCATAGCACCACTTTTTCTGTGCATAATACTTTTTCCAAGATGATTTTGAAGGCCTTCCCCTTCACCAAATTTGCTCCAAGATGGCTTGTTGGAAAGTTATATCTGTCTAATTTCTAGGAAAAATGGAATTTTTGAATTTGGTGCCCATTGGCCCCTCCCAAAATTAGTTCTCCCATCACTGCTTCCTATGTGGCCAAAAAGTGGCTGAGAGGGAATTTTTGAGGTGTTTTTGACCCTTTTGGAGGTCCAAAACTTGTCGAAATTTCCTATTAATTTATGGGCATGCATAAATTTTCATAAGGAATCCAAAAATGCAAAGTTTTCTTCCAAAGGAGGTCCCTATCAAAAGCGAGCGCCAGGTGGCGCTATGCACCTGCCGAAAAACCCTGTTTTTTCCTTGAAAAATCCAAAATTGACAAAAATTTTACCAAATTTCTTGAAATTTGGCATGAGGGATCTACATCAAGTACTATGTTGGATCAAAAAAGCCTTCAGCCAAGATCTTGAGATTATCTTACTCTTTCTTTTTCCTCAAAGTCTTCCTCAACTTGGCTTTTAGGCACCATATCCTAGTTTTGCAAATCTTGTTTCGTGCCAAATAGTGATAAGCCATGTCCCAAAACATATTTTTCTCCTTATTGGCTTTCTCAAGTAGCTTCTCCAAGTGCATATTCTCCCTCTCTAGCCAAGATTCCCAATCAGCATCAATCTCTTGCTCAAGGGGTGTCAATTTGACTTTCTTTCTTTTTGTTGCTTGATTGTTTTCCCTTATGGTTTGCAGCTCCATGATTGTCTGTTTATCCTCCAACTGCTTGTTCCATTGCTCAAGGTAATTAATGATCCACTTATCCCTTTCAAGGTTAAGAGATAAGTCATGGATGTCAGCGTCTTGTTCTTTGATGATCTCCTTTAGTTTTGAGCTTTGGGAGCCCAAATCAGTATCCTCCTCCTAAATAAAAACGAAATTTCTCTCTTGACCTTCAGAAGACCTTTACCCATGCAATGGTTTCTTCCCTTTATCTTGTACCTTCTCTATTGAAGAAGAAGGCAAAGACCCTTTCACCTCGGGTGAAGATAGCATTTGCCTATGGTCTGATGAAGGAAACGAGACCCCTTCCACCCCAGGTGGAGATAGTACTTGTTTGAAAGCTGCAAATAATCTCCTTGTGCCTTTTTCATAAGTGACAAATATTGGCACACCTGTAGCTTGAGTCTCATGAACCTCTGGTTGATTAGAAGGCCCTCCTTCCTCTTGAAACACTGATGGGGTCACTTGAGGGCATTTGAAAACCTCGTGTGAAATGAAAGTATCCCATGAAACATTCAACAAACTCAGCTAATGCAAAACAACAATCGTGATCAATGAAAAATGAAAAATGTTGTTGAATTGTTGATGAAGAGGTTTTCTTTGCACCAATTTAGCCATTTTCTCAATATTTCTGCATATGAAATAGGGGAGGTTCATCATCCTCACTCTAGTGAAATGCATCAATAATCTAACATGATAAGTGTACAAGCGAGAAAATCTCCCTTCACAGGTGAAGTATTTGATAATAAGCTTCATGAGTGGAGCATAAGTGTCCTATAGGTATCTAAGAGGAAAGACCCTACTGATTTGCTTTTGATAACTAGCCTTGACATAAGGCTCATAATGCTCTTTGCCCAGAAGTTGTCCTTTGTTCCACTATTCACCTACATTTGGAATACATGTTGCTGAAGCTATGGTTTCATGTGTCAAAGTGAAGGAAACACCTGCTAAGTTCACCTGGCCATTGTGAAGATGAATGACAAATAGCCTGGCAAGTCCATGGTGGTATTTCACCCTCTCCACCATCTCACAAAACTAGTAGGAAGACTGATGTTTAAAACATGTTACTGCAAGAGGACAAGCTAGTAACTCTGTGAGTGTGGTGGGCTCCTCCCGGATGTTTTTTCCTCCCTTATGTGGTTTTCTTGGTACATGAATCTCTTGGGAGGAATCACTCACAGTTTCTTCATCCCTTTCATAAGTTGAATCTGTTTCCATATTTGCCAATGTATGGTGTAAAATGATGAGTATGAAGAGATTTTCTCAAGAATAGGTCATTGCTGAGGATTTGATGAGTGGACTGATAATATAAGGGAAAGGAATGTTTTGATACTGGCTATAGGGTTACTAGGGAATGATAGGGTTTTGGGAATGAAGATTAGGGTTTGGGGAATAGTGGGAATTAGGTGTTAGGGTTTTAGGGTTTGGGGAATAGTGGGAATTAGGTGTTAGGGTTTTAGGGTTTGGGAAAAAGGGAGTAAGAAGAGTGTAAATGAGAGAGGGAAAGGGAAATAAAATTAGGGAAACTTAGTGGAAAGAATGGGATATGAGAAAATGATGCAAGTGATTATAAACAGCAAAAATGATAAAAAAAAAACCCTTGACAATTTTGTAGTGCAACTGTGAAGCAATTTAGGGTTTGATTTTTCACCTATCAAAATACCATCAAGGATGATAAAATGTCTTGCTATGGCAAATAGGAGGTTTTACTTATTTGGAAGAATGCAAAATTTGGAGCTTTAGAAAGTCGATTGAATGAGTTTTTGGTTTGCCAGACTGGTGCGCCGTGCTAACACCCAGGTGCGTAGTGCCTGGCAGGTGCACCACGCCCATTCAAATCTATGTGTAAATCCTGCACCCGGTGCGCCGCGCTAAGAGAAATCTCGAAATTTGCTACAATTCCCCTCTTTTCACCTCAAAACACGATTTTCTCCTTGTCCTCTCTCGCTTTTAGCACAAATGAAGTCTTCAACACAAATGATCCCTTTATATACTTTTGACTTTAATTTTTCCTTTAGAAAACCCAATTTCTAAAGTTTTCCTTTTCACTTTGTTCTTTAAAACTCTATTTTGCAGTTTGGCTCTTTTTTTGTCATTTGATGGACTAATGCTTGGATTTTCTTGTCTCTTTTGTAGGAGATGGAGTGCAGAAGTTTGGCAAGGTGATCAGGGCTACAGATGATGATTTATTACATATTAAAACGATAAAATTACATAAAATTTGTACAAGAAATGGAAAAACCTTGTTTTCACCTCAAAACAAAGTTTTGAGGTTAAAACCCTTTATGGAGAAAAGCATCAGTAGAATTTGTGATTTTATGAACTTATTGAACATCCTCATGTGACTGTTGGCATTTTATTGAGCTTTTGAAGATCATGGTGGTAAACCCTAGACTTAATGAGACTTGAAACCCTAAAATGACTTCTGCAACTAAAATGAAATATAAATGACAGAAATGATCTGTACATGTGCAAATAGGCCAGCAGATGAAAAGCATGAGGGAAATTGACAAAGAACCACTACCATTAGATGATCCATGACCTAATGGAATGCAGTTGATCAGATGAGATATCAAAAATGCATGCAAAAAGAGAATTTTGATTACTGATGGATGGATGAAGATACCGACACTAACATTGGCTCCAATGGGGATGGTAGCTCCTTGGAGGTGCCAAGAACCGCAGATCTTCGAGAGAGCAGACCAGTGCCTTATCCATTAGGCAATATGGAGTCAAAAACTCACACTAAAATGCATGACTCAACACTGACAACTTAACAACATAAACTAACTCTCATTCAACTAAAAACTAACTCGATACTTAAACACAACTGACAAACTGGAAATGATGTGCAAAATAGAGCTTATTCATCAAAACCTACTCTAATAGTTCCATTCATCACCTGATCAAGTGAAATGAAACAACTAATGCAATCAAGTAAGTATTCCAGCTGCTATTTGCATCCTCCACAAGTGCTTGCTTATGAACAACAAGAGAGAACTACTGAAAGGAAACTCCCATGAAAACTTGTAAACAGATCCGTTGAATAATATGGATTCTCTATCTGACTCCAAAAACACTGCATAAGGATCTTGAAATTCATGTGCACTGGGACTTATCTCATCTAACATATTACTTTTCTTCTCCTGATACCGTGAATACAAACTTTCATTTGAGCTTTGTGACGAGGCTCCTGCTGATAATGACAAAGAAACTAGCTGCCAGATCAAGTTTGTATCAATACTTTTTTCAAGCTCACAAGTAGATAATGGAGAAGGACTTTGACTATAGACATCATCTAACACATCAGCTACTGGATCGTGAAAAACTTGAAAAGACTGTTGCAACCCATTTTCTATTGGTTCTAATGAGATTGCATTATTTCTACAAGTTGCTCATTTGAAGATATACTATGCAAATTTCCCTTCAAAAACTGAAATGATTCAAAAAAGAATGGTATGGAATCATCTTGCATCATTTGATTATATGGTCTAGCTTCCAAGTCTTCATTTGCAACTTGACAATCAATGGCATTCAGAGGCTGTAACTCTGGATATGAAAAGTCTTGAACAAGGTTTTCATTTCCCTCAAGATGGTCCAAATCAAGACTTGTCGACAATTGATTTCTGACTGCATGAAAGTTGTCTCTGATAAACTGAAATGAAGAAAACCAAAAAGGCAAATATCCTTTACTTACTTCAAAATTTGTTGCACTTTCCTCCTCACTTCCATAGCTAATATGCAACGACTGATCATTGTACTCGAACTGCTAAAAGTGAACTTCCTCGTCCCACAAACTATCTGCTGATAATTTGTCTGCAAGATTAGCTTCTGTTTGGATAACATAATCATCATCATCATACTGATCAAATTGAGGCAAATCATCAATATAAAATAAATCATCAGGCATGCATGTCATATCAATAGCTCTCTCTTCTCCAAGATGATCTATAAAACAATCATTATCAGATCTATGACAACTGGGATAAGAAACAAAATGTTTTGGATCAACAACTTGTTCTTCTTCAATCAGCAAGCCATGGGCTTGAAAATCATAATCATTCCTTATGTTGATATTTTCCATCATCTATTCCACTGAACTTACCAAAATGTCGAGCTTTACCTCTAAAGATGTTGATTCCTCTGGATCTATGTTTTTCACCTCTTCTTCCTTCAACTTTGCCCTTCTGATCAGCAAATTAACCTCTACATCTACTGCATTGTTTTTCATCTCTTCAAGTTTTGCAAGGTTCCTTTCTCTCAACTAAATCTCCATTTCCGGATCAAAGGCTTCCAGGTAGTGCAAGAGGGCGGATCCAGGAGGAGGTCTTATATTAACAAGCATCAAATAATAAACTTGGTTAAATCTGGCATAAAATTGTTGTATTGTCTCCCCTGGCAATCTTTTCAACTAGTTATACTCTTCTATAATCAAGAAAGGGTTCTATCTGACCACCCACCTGTCGAGGAAAACTTTGACGAACTACTGGAAATCTGAGATGCTCGCATCAGGCAGGGTTTTGAACCAACTCTTAACTTTTTCTTGCAAAGAAAGAGCAAAAAGCCTAATACTAACATCTTCTTCATCAACTTCAAAAAGGTCAAGAAAAGACTCAAAATTCAATACATGTCTCTCAGCAATGATGTTGTTACAGTCACCATCAAATCTTGGTAGATATAGGTCACGATTTTTAGGGAAATCATGGGATATAGGAGATAAAATCAGAGGCTTGTATCAATCTGGAATTTTACAAGGTATAGGAGTATGTACAGAAGGTGTTGAATCAGTCTTGCTCTCTTGAGGCTCATCAGTTTGAAGATGGTCATCACAAGCTTTAGAAAAAGGGTCTTGATCAAGCTTAAAGGCATGCAAATCTTTGGTATTCAAAATCTTCAAAGGGAAGGAATCAAATGCAGGCCGAGAATCTTTTCTCAAATACAATATACTTTGCAAAGCCTTCTTGACATTCTCGGGAAAAGAGAAGAAATAATTTATAACAAATAACAAAATGTCTTGAATGAAATTCCAACTTGAATACCTGGTCTTTCCATATTGTCCTTTCATGTTTCTTCTAGTCAGGTTCATCCTCCAGTGGAGTCCTTGGATATGATGTCGAAACTGATTTGGAGTCTCCAGGTGAATGATTTCAGCCTTGTTGTGTCTGATCATTGTCCACCATCAACAATCAGATATGAACTTGATACATTTTTCCGAGGAACATAAAATTATGTTCCCTAGTATGGTCGCCACTATGTTATGGCCTAAATATACCTCAGGCTGAGAAAGGCAGGTCTAGGGTAACATCAAACCATGCTTAACTTGGTAGCTAGCCCTACCAAGTCGTGAGAGGGCTCTCTCCTTGTCAATCTCAGGAAAATGTAGCAAATGAGGCTTGAGATGACTGATGTAAAGACTAACTTTAGTCTAGGTATATGCTTAGAGGATATTGACTGAGTTTTATGTTGGTTTGCTAGATAAAATTTGAAAGGCGGTTTTGGGTCCGGGGAATGAACTCAGTCTTGCAGAGCTTTCTGTGGGGCAAGGAAGGCAAATGATTTATTACTTTGAATGAAGCGAAATGGATAGTCTTAAGACTAGTGAGGAGTTGCATAGGGCATGAAAGTGTCGCGATTCCTCTTCAAATAGTAGAAAACATGTAAAGCTAAGTAGACCCTAAGGTAGATCACTGCAACATCAATGATTTCCACTTTTATACTTGTTTCATTTAGTTAAGTTGAAAAAGAGAGAGATAATGGCACACATAAACACATGATAACTTGAATTACAGAAGGAGAAACAATACTAAATCACTTTTCCACAAGAATCCCACAAAATGCTACAAACCCTGGTCTATTTCCTTGCCAAACTGCAGAAATGAATGTACAATAATGCTCAAAGCATTCACAAGAATCCAACCTTTACAAATGACTAAAAAAACACATGATATAGACCTCCAAACCACATTTTCTATCCATCAGGAGTCGAATCCATGAGAAGAGGGGTGGTTTCAACCATATCTAAACTAGGAACACAAAAATAGGCAGTGGAACCGCTTGCCTCTAAAACCTAGGAAACTGATTCATTCAACTCTAAACCACCTATAACTGATGTATCTACCTTATCAAGTGAATTTTTATCATTTTTACATCATAGCACATCAATTTTCATCATGTCACATCATGAATTTTACTATAGGATTAAAAAAAAAAAAAAAAAATGTCAAACTACAAGAAAACTAGGTGAAAAACAGAGTTTTTGAACAAAATTGGCACTTTTCCCTCCTGTGCGTAGTACCACTTTTTTTGTGCATAGCACTTTTTCAAAGCTACTTTTGAAGGCCTTCCCCTTCACAAAATTTTCTCCAAGATGGATTTTTGGAAATTTCTATCTATCTATTTTCTAGGACAAGTGGAATTTTTGAATTTGGTGCCCATTTTCCCCTCCAAAAATCAATTCTCCCAACACTACTTCATGTGTGGCCAAAAAGTGGCAGAGAGGGCATTTTTGAGGTGCTTTTGACCCTTTTGGAGGGCCAAAACTTGTCAAAAATTCCTATTAATTTTTGGGCATGCATAACTTTTCATAAGGAATCCAAAAATTCAAAGTTTTCTTCCAAAGGAGGTCCCTATCAAAATTGAGCGCCAAGTGGTGCTACGCACCTGCCAAAAAAACCTGTTTTTTCCTTGAAAAATCCAAAATTGCCAAAAAGTTTACCAAATTTCTTGAAATTTGGCATGAGTGATCTGCATCAAGTACTATGCTAGGCCAATGAAGCTTCAGCCAAGATCTTGAGCTTATCTTGCTCTTTCTTGCTCCTAGAAGTCTTCCTCAACTTAGCTTTTAGGCACCTTATCCTAGTTTTGCAAATTCCATGTGCCGCAACATCTTTTTCTCCTTATTGGCTTTCTCAAGCAGCTTCTCCAAGTGCATATTCACCCTCTCTAGCCAAGATTCCCGGTCAGCATCAATCTCTTGCTCAAGGGGTGTCAATTTGACTTTCTTTCTTTTTATTGCTTGCTTGTTTTCCCTTATGGTTTGCAGCTCCATGATTGTCTGTTTATCCTCCAACTGCTTATTCCATTGCTCAAGGTAATTAATGATCCACTTAGCCCTTTCAAGGTTAAGAGATAAGTCATGGATGTCAGCTTCTTGTTCTTTGATGATCTCCTTGAGTTTTGAGCTTTGGGAGCCCAAATCAATATCCTCCTCCTGAATCAAAATGAAATCTCTCTCTTGACCTTCAGAAGGCCTTTCCTCATGCAATGGTTGCTTCCCTTTATCCTATGCCTGCTCTGCTGAAGAAGAAGGGAAAGCCCCTTTCACCCCAAGTCAAGATAGCATTTGCCTATGGTCTGATGAAGGAAACAAGACCCCTTCCACCCTAGGTGAAGATAGTACTCATTTGGCAGCTACAAATAATCTCCTTGTGCCTTTTTCATAAGTGAAAAATACTGGCACACCTATAGCTTGAGTCTCATGAACATTTGGTTGATTTGAAGGCCCTCCTTCCTCTTGAAACACTGATGGGGTCACTTGAGGACTTTTGAAAACCTAGTGTGAAATGAAAGTATCCCATGAAACATTCAACAAACCCAGCTGATGCAAAACAACAATCTTGATCAATGAAAAACTATAAATGTTTTTGAATTGTTGATGAAGAGGTTTTCTTTGCACCAATCTAGCAATTTTCTCAATATTTTTTCATATGAAATAGGGGAGGTTCATCATCCTCACTCTAGTGAAATGCATCAATAATCTAACATGATAAGTGTACAAGCAAGAAAATCTCCCTTCACAGGTGAATTATTTGATAATAAGCTTCATGAGTGGAGCATAAGTGTCCTGTAGGTATCTAAAAGGAAAGACCCTACTGATTTTCTTTTGATAACTAGCCTTGACATAAGGCTCATAATGCTCTTTGCCCACAAGTTGCCCTTTGTTCCACTATTCACCTAAATTTGGAATACCTATTGCTGCAGCTATGGTTTCAGGTGTCAAAGTCAAGGAAACACCTGCTAAGTTCACATAGCCATTGTGAAGATGAAGGACAAATAGCCTGGCAAGTTTATGGTGGTATTTCACCCTCTCCACCATCTCACAAAACTAGTAGCAAGACTGATGTTTAAAACATGTTACTACAAGAGGACAAGCTAGTAACTTTGTGGGTGTGGTGGGCTCCTCCTGGATGTGTTTTCCTCCCTTACGTGGTTTTCTTAGTACATGAATTTCTTGGGAGGAATCACTCACATTTTCTTCATCCCTTTCATAAGCTGAATCATTTTCCATATTTGCCAATGTATGGTGGAAAATGATGAGTATGAAGAGATTTTCTCAAGAATAGGTGATTGTTGAGGATTTGATGAGTGGACTGATAATATAAGGGAAAGGAAGGTTTTCATACTGGCTGTAAGGTTACTAGGGAATGAAGATTAGGGTTTGGGGAATAGTGGGAATTAGGTGTTAGGGTTTTAGGGTTTGGGAAAAAGGGAGTAATATGAGTGTAAATGAGAGAGGGAAAGGGAAATAAATTGGGGAAATTTAGTGGAGAGGAATGGGATATGAGGAAATGATGCAAAGGATTATAAACAACAAAAATGATAGAAAAACCCAAGACAATTTTGCAATGCAACTGTGAAGCAATTTAGGGTTTTATTTTTCACCTATCAAAACACCATCAAGGATGATAAAATGTCTTGCTATGGCAAATAGGAGCTTTTACTTGGAGGAATGCAAAATTTGGATCTTTAGAAAGTTGATTGAATGAGTTTTTGGTTCGGCAGACTGTTGTGTGGTGCCAATGCCCAGGTGCGTAGTGCCTGGCAGGTGCGCCGCGCCCATTCAAAACTATGTGTAAATCCTGCGCCCGGTGTGCTGCGCCGGGCAGGTGCGCCACGCTAATGTCCAGGTGCACCACGCCAAGAGAAATCTCAAAACTTGCTACAATTTCTTTCTTTTCACCTCAAAACGCGATTTTCTCCTTGTTCTCTCTCACTTTTAGCACAAATGAATTCTTCAACACAAATGATCCCTTTATGTACTTTTGACTTTAATTTTTCATTTAGAAAACCCACTTTCTAAATTTTTCCTTTTCACTTTGTCCTTTAAAACTCTATTTTTCAATTTGGCTCTCTTTTTGTCATTTGATGGACTAATGCTTGGATTTTCTTGTCTCTTTTGCAGGAGTTGGAGTGCAGAATTTTGGCAAGGTGACCCAGCGCTATAGATGATGCTTTATTACATATGAAAACGATAAAATTACATAAAATTTGTACAAGAAATGGAAAAACTCTATTTTCACCTCAAAACAGAGTTTTGAGGTAAAAAACCTTTATGGAGCAAATCATCAGTAGAATTTGTGATTTTATGAACTTATTGAACATCCTCATATGACTGCTATCCTGTTATTGAGCTTTTGAAGATCATGGTGGAAAACCTTAGACCTAATGAGACTTGAAACCCTAAAATGACTTCTGCAACTTAAATGAAATAAAATTGACAGCAAATGATCTGTACATGTGCAAATAGGCTAGCAGATGAAAAGCATGAGGGAAATTGACAAAGAACCACTACCATCAGATGATCCCTGACCTAATGGAATGCAGCTGATTGGATAAGACACCTAAAATTCATGAAAAAACAGAATTTTGATCACTGATGGAGGAATCATGATACCGACACTAACACATTTAAATAAATAAATAAAGGGTGAAATAAGAGAAAGGCTTCCTACATAGGGAGGTGAAGCAAGCAACTTCACCGAGGTACTGTCCAAGCTCACTCACAGTGAATAAATTTTTGTGCTCCTAAAGTGAGTCTGTCGAGCTACTATTTAGGAATGCTAGTAGCAAAGAAACACTAGAGATGAAAACCTAATACTCTAAATATCATAAACTCATCATGCACGTTACCCTATCCCATATTGAAACAACTGTGATATGGTGTATCTTTCTATGTGTCCAACCAACTATAGAAAGTGAAGATGTTATGTATAATACTAGCTTGAAAGGGGAAAAATGGGGCAACCAATACTTCTGAAAGGTTTTAATCTCAGCCGAAAGCTATTCCTGGATATAGAAGCTGAAATTCTCCTAGTGTGTCGCCAAGTGTTGTGACTGCTATAACACCCTTCAAAATTTCGCTACATTTGAATTTTGGAGCCTACTATCATTGTCGTATCTAGAGCCACTTTGTTCATCAAATGTTGTTTAATGCTATTATATGTGTTTCAAGTGTCTTTCAATGGTCTCAAGTGTCATCGCATTGATCATAACATTTTTTGGTGCATCTCATGGTCGTAACATCTTTGTTGTCATAAAATGACACTTTGTGGTCGAAATCACACACACCACACTCATTGCACTTGGGGAATATGCATAAAGTGGAATTTTGGCATATATTCACTATTATTCAAGTTTGTATAAGTTTCCTTAATGAGTTGGTATGTGTTTCATGTGATTTTATGTCTGAGCTTATCCTCTTCACCCCTTTCCCTATCATCCAAACTTGGACAAATTTCAGTTTTAAAGTGAACCGATTAAGGCCAAAAGAACATGAGCGCACTTTGAAGCCTTGATGGGGAATCCTTTATTGTTCGAAAGTGCACCATGTTCCCTCAAAGAGCATACAGTGCACTCCTCAAGCATAATTCTCCTTATACCCTCCCTCTCTCCCTTAAGTGGACAATACACTTCGGAACCCGAAGCCTTCCCATTCATCCTTCAGACTTGTGCAATGAGCCCTCCCTTGATTGTCTCTTTCTCTTGAGCACATGTCAAAGCCCCAAATCCTTCCCTCTTCATCCCTTCAATATTCCAAAGTGCGCCCAGAAGCTTCTTCGACTCTTTTAAGCACATCGAAAAGGCATGAACATAAATATATACGTAAAACATGATGGAATAGGAAATTTTCAGGCTAATAGTTTCTCGTCATGAGTGATTGCAAAAATATATATTCCAGGAACCTCATGGCAAGTTCACACGAGGAAGATGAGGAAAATAGAACAAGCAAAGGAAGCATGGAAAGAACAAAGAACACACTTGAATCTTGATAATGAAGCACCCTAAAGACTCCAAGATTGAAGAGCCTTTGGAGGGTGAAAGTGTCATGAGCAAAAGATGAATGAAGAATGAATACAAAGTGGCATCCATGTCACTAATGGAGAAATTCCATGTCATGTGTCACCATTAGTCCTAGTCATCAAAGATAGTGACATGTAAAGTCTCATCATACGATGATGTGGAAGTCAAGATGTATTATTGTACTTTATTTCAGAATTTTTTGATCCATATTGATTTTGATAATGTCTTTTGAAATAATCACATCATAAATTGTTGATCGACGTTTTGAACCATCTAATGTTGTTCATCATCGGGACAAAGGTATGGTTCGAAACATCGACCAACAACTTATGATGTGGTCAATGTATTATTGTAATCATTGTAAAAGGAAAATAAGTGGAAGATCAAGAGTCATGTATGAACCAAAGATTCATGGAACTCCAAAATACATGTAATACCAAAAGTCTTATGTCATTCCAAAAGTCATTTGGAATTTCAAAGGTTGTAAAAGTCCAAAAGTCACTAGAAGTTAGAAATTCAAGAGTCATGAGGATGTGAAAGGTCATTCCTAAAGTTATAAATAGATCCTAGTTTCTCATGTAAAGGAATTTTAACCTTGGCTTCTTCCACAAGTCATTAGAGAGATAGAGTTAGTACTTTTGGGGAGCAAGTAGTGGCTCTAACGCTCCACTATTGGAGCTAGTGGTGTTCATTGCATTTATGTATCTTGGTACTTTTTCTTAATATTGAAACCTTCCAGGCCAACATGTTTTCACACATGGATTATGAATATTTCTAAGACTATTGTTTGAATGTTCATGGTTCATGTTTTCTTTCATTAGTATTGTATTCTATTTTGGTTACTTCATTGTTTCTTTTTGGAAATGTGTTGTTATGTTTATAATGATTATTGCATCCTTGTGAACTATTCCTCTTGACATTAGATGAACCTTTCTCTTACACATGTGTCCCCATTAGGGCAGTACTATTACTTTTCTCTTAGAGGCTCACTTTATTTTCCTAGTGCAATAGAAGAAGCTTGATACATCGACAATTGAACATTCACAGGGCATACTAGCTTACTCATTTGAAAGGACAATTGTGCTTCTCTCTCATGCTGATAGCTAAAGCCAAGCCATATATTTATGTAAATGTCAGTTGGGTTGTATTCCGGATGGGACTCCTACACCAAATGATGTGAGGTCTAGTTGGCACCTAATATTAGGGAGATCCCTTGTATGTTGGTGGTATCCAACACCGTCAATAACCCCATATCCACATTTAACTAGGATGGATGAATGTTCATGATTGGCACCAATTGATGACCTTGTTCAACATATCATATTATATGGATTCATTAATGTTTCAAATATGAAACATGTTTAGGGGGGTGTAATGTAATGTTCCTAGGGTGGTACCTAAGGACGATAATAATGGATAACATGGACATATCCATGAAATAAGACCCGCTTGGTAGTAAGTGGGTAATAAATAGCCCTATTAGGTATTTCATGGAATAATATAATAATTAGGGGTATTTGACATAGGCCCTAACGAATACTTATGAGAAATCATATATACACATAACTATAATTGTATTCCATATGTTGAGTATTTTGTTGTAGGAAGTGTAGCTTTTTGAGTGATTGCTTTTGATGGGCCTCTAAAATAGGTACAACATAAGTCCCATCTAACCATTCCAAGGCACATTTAACCTTTCCTTATTTACTTAATAATTTATTTTTAAGAATTAATATGTTCCTAGGTTGGTTAAGAGATGATTGTTGTATATGGTGTGCCTAATGCATTTATTGTGCAAGATATTGAGAATATTTAATGTAGATCACCCAAGAGTCTAGCAAGATAAAAATATGGGGCATGTCCCCTACTGAAGGATAATAAAAGCTTGGTTGGCTCAAGGTCATCATCACCTCCTTGTAGTTGTGAAGTCATCAGGGAACCATATCCTACTTTCTAGGGTTTTTGGAGGGAAGCAATCCTCTCTTCAAGGAGGCTAACCCTCAACCAATTTTTGTATAAATAAGGAGCATGAGCAGCCCATTAGGATTCAAAACTTTGGATATTATAGTTAGAACTAGAGAACGTCTTTTTCCTAATATTTTAGTTCTATCATGTTTCATGTATGAGCACATTTCTTGATTAATGAAAAGCACTCTTTAGTTTCCACACTGATTTTCCTCTAATGGACTCGAGTCTACTTGGGTTAGGGACCAACTTAGTTTCTCAAGCCCCCTTCTTGTATTTTTACTTTCATGCATTTAGTTTAGTCATGTATTTCTGCAAAATCATCTCTGAAAATATTTCCTTTGAAAGTTTAGTGAATGGGCTTATCTCTAAGATTTTTTATGTATCTTGCTCTAATAAATTTAGAAACAATTTCCTTCATGCAATGTTACTCTTTTCATTTAGCAATTCAACTCATCCTTTTTGATATTTTATTTCCTACAACTAATTAGTTTATCAGCCATCATGCATTATTATTTTATTTAGAAAGTAGTGCTTGATTTAGATAATAATCATTTGGTGTAGTTAGTATTATTTTTGTTCACTTAGTTCACCTATATCATCATCATAATAGGTTCTTCATTAGTTTCATGCAAGGGGATCTCTTTAAATTTGACCCTTCTTTCAATGAAAAAGTTTTTTTGTAAGGATTTAGTAGCCTATACCCCTTAAAATTATCAAAATACCCCACAAAAAATGTACTCTTGAAATTGAGGTTCCAAAGATTTCCTTTTCTCTGAAGGAATATGTGACCATGCATGAGATCCAAACACCCTAAAGTGATTAATTTTTATTTTTTTACCAATCCAAGCTTTCAATGGGGTGAATCCTTTCAATTCTTTGTGAGAGACTTAATTTTGGATGTAGAATGAACAATTGGTAGCTTCAACCCAAAGCTTTGGAGTGAAGGACTTGGACTATAGCATGTAGGTTCCATATCCTTCGAGGATATTTTCTTCCATTCTGCAACTTTGTTATGTTTTGGAGTATAATGTCTATATGGTGAAACTCAATACCTACATTTACACATAGATGTTGGACATATTTTTTCACATACTCCCCCTTTATCTATATGCAAGATATTGATTCCATTTATTGACTACTTCTCTACAAGAGATTTGAAATCTATAAACAGTCAAAAACCATTGATTTATATTTGAGGAAGTATACCTAAGTATTTCTTAACTATTTATAATGAAGTTCAAACAAAATTGGCCCTACTGATGCATGGGTGAGGAAATTGCCCCATGATATCACTCCATGACTTTCCTTTTTCAAAATTTTATTTTGGATTCTTTCCAAGAATGCATTTACAACATACATCATTAGAATACTTAATTTCTAGAAATCCCGTCACCATACTCTACTGGTTGAGATACCACAAACATTTTTAGTTAAGGTGGATTACTATTTCATGCCACAACCTACCTACTTCATCACAATGTGTTATAAGTATAGTAGAAGAAGATTTTGGAATAAAAATAGAAAAGACTCACAACCTAGACTGATAATCTCCTTTCCCAACAAGAATTTGTGTTCCATCATAAATTTATATAATGACTCTTAAATAAAGTGTGAAATTTACTCACTTGTTGATACTAAATGAGTGGTTTGATAGATTGAAATAAGGTTGATGGACAAAGAAGTTACATGAAATACATCCTAAAAATTCCCATGATCTAAATCTATGGTTGTTAAAATGGGAAACTAGGGCCAAATTCCATCTTGGGACAACTCTTTTGATGGAGATGATGATTTCATTACATTCCTCTTTTCAAGCAGACCAAGATTGATATAAATATCATCTCATTTATAAGCAGAAGCATGATTTTGAATTTATTCCCACTCATGTACAATTTGTTCAAGTCGGCCACATCATCATGTAGGCTCATGAAGCCAAATAAACATGACCCTTCAGCCACATCGACTTGTATAAATACAAGTGTCCCTCCACCTCATTTGGCATATTCATCACTCACACATTCCCTCTCCTCTCATTGGTTCGTACTACATTGGGAATTCTTCTCTCTCACATGTGTGGATCAAGAAGGATGAATTTCGGAAGCTGAATTATAGAGTCGAAATTATAGAGTTGACAGTAGTTTGACCAGCGTTGACCAACACCTTCTGGGAATCATTTGACTTCGATCATTTGGGGATATTTTTGTCTCAACATGCTGCAACTTTTGGCAAGGAAACTAAGGTTTTCTAAGCACTTTGAACGCAGACCAAATTGTAGGTTGACCACAGAAAATTGCAACAATTTTCTCTCTCCTTTGACCGAGTTTGACTGGACTGTTTTGGGTTGACTTTGACCTTTTGATAAGGATTGATTATTATCACTTCTCCTATGATAAGTGCATCAAGAACTGCTTGAGAAATATGAAGAGAGATTTGTTGACTTGTGATACAGTCATAAGTGCTTATGGTTCTTCATTGCAAAAATTAATTAGTTTTTGTTATCATATAGATGTGTTGGTTGGTGAATTTTGGATGATGTGAGATGATGGTCATATTGGTATGTTGTTGTTGCAAGTTCATGAGCTATCTCTTGTCACGATGATAGAAAGTGTTAGATGTTGCTGCTACAAATTGGAGTTTTATATTGCTCAATTGTTGTCATGAATATATGCTATTGTTGCTCATTATCACATATTTTATGTTGATTGGTTACTATTTATATCACAACATTTGTTGTTAGAAGATAGTGTCTTGATACAAATGGATCTATTTTATGCAAGAAAATGGTTGTATGCGTGATGAAATTTTTGGTGTTGGTCAGGAAGTTTAATTGAGTATGCCTTGGAGAGAGGCATGAGTTTTGGTCATGTATTTAAAGTTTTGAGAAACAATGCATTTCATATTAGACTTCAACATTTGCAGTCATGTATCAAGTTTATGAAGCCTTGTAATCAAGTGTTCAAGTCTTCGAGTCCATGTTGTCATGAGTGGTTGATAGCAAGTGTCATGATTCATGTCAAGTTTGTGTTGTTATGAGTTATTGCAACCATGTTTAGGCTATTGTATATCATTTTGTAGTCATTTTATAGCCTCGTATCTCATTATACATCCATGTATTTACGTAAAATTAGATATATTTGGTCAAGTTTGTGTTGAAGAGAGAGTTCTAGTGTCTTGTATGCATTGATGAAGGATGGACCATCCATGCATGTGGGTTGATGGATGTTGTTGCTCTAGTCATGTATTGCATTGCATATTAGTCATGTTGTGTGAATTCAGTCTTCATGGTCCATGAGGTGAACCCCTCGGCAAGAAGACATTGGTTGTAGGATGATGATGATGATGCTCACGTGGAGCATGTCTAGAGTATGCTTCCCGATCAGATATGGATAATTTATTGTTATTTATGGAAATGTGGATGGCCTTGTCCATGTATTTGATGCCAATGTGTTTTGATTAGAGGATTTTTGTTGCTTCTCATTGAGATTGCAGAGAATGTTGTTGATCACATTACATTGTTGCTAGTTGAGAGTAGTGTTCATGAAGATTTTGATGTTGATGCTTCAAGAGATAAAGCTTTTGAAAAAGTTATTGTTGCTATTGTTGTTGTCATGCTACCATGAGGAGTGAGAAATGATGTTATTTGTTGTTGCATTATGATCAGATCCAACTAGTGTCCATAGGGAGTATTGTTTATTCAGTTATTGTGAGTTTCACTCTTTTCCATTGATGTCAGAGGGGAGAGATTCAGCGGATCAATTTTTGAGTGGAAATTTGAATGGTTTAACTATATTTTCCATAAATGCCAAAGGGGGGGATTGTTGGAATTGATGTTATGATGATGTTTGGAATTGATGTCAACCTAGTAGAGGTGGTGTGTTGACAGTTGGCAATGATGTCAACCCGATAGCATGAGTTGAAGATATTTGATTGGTATAGGTGTTTAATGATTGGTTGTACACGTTTGATTGTTATGGTTATGTATGGTTGCTGTGGAAGATGATCTATTTTTTATGATTGATTTTTTATGTACAGATGTTATACTTGTGTATGGTTTCTATGGAAGATGACATATGTTTGACGATTGGTTGCAGATGTTAGTACAGGCATGGTATTGGTATTACCATGGTACAAGTGTGCTTGGTATTGGTATTACCATGGTACAAGTGTACTTGATATTCGTACTACCATGGTATTTTCACATGGTGTTTTAGATTGCATGGTATTTACACTCGGTTTTGGCATTACCCTAGTATCTACCCGTGGTATTTGTTCAAGGTTGATGTGTCTTGATTCCTAAATGTATATGGATGTATCTTTTTGAGTTTGATTGGTTGGTTCTCTTAAGCAGTGATGGTTGAGTAAGTAAAGAGAGAGGTGTGAGAGAAAAGTAGTGCATGTAGGTTGTACAGGGAATTTTGCAAAATATCTACAATAATTCATAACAGTAGTCAATGGAAACAAAATCATGATTCAACAACCATTGTATGCAGTGGTAACGAGATGGAGTAATCAATGAGAGGAAATCATTTCTTGTGTGAATCATTTTAGGATTTTCACCATATTATCATTTTTGTATGCAACTTATTTTTATTGATGGGGTTTTGCAGCGATTGGGTGTGATTTTCAAATTGTTGTTTTGTTGATTTTGAATTAACAAGGAAAGAAGTTGTTGTGTAGTTCTAGTTGAGCAGTTCAAATTGGCTCCACTCTGAAAATGAATGAAACAAGGGTCACATAGAAGAGTGGATTGGGGGCTCCAGAAAATTTGATACTGAGAACATATTTCTTCATGAATCCAATGGGAGTTGGGTGAGGCTCGTTGGTCGTGGTGGCTTCCAGCAGATCTGATGAGTGTTCTTAGATTTGTGAGATGAATATCATAGTTTGAAACTAGTAGTAGCCATTTTTATATTAAAAGTAATTAAATTACTCGATGAATACTAAAATGACTGAGAAACACAGTAGCAACAAGGGTGGTTTTTGACCCAGAGGGGCTTTTCCACTAGAAATATCCTATGTCCTCTTATGCATGTTTATTTGGTTCTTTTTATGGCTCTCATGTATTTTGTTATGTGATTTAATCTACTAATAGGTTAATGTATGTTGTGATTCAATAAGTGGAAAAAGATTTAAAATTCAAGAAATATTATCACTACTGATTCACCCCTCCCACTAAGTAGTGAGCACATTTCCATCGGAATTTACTGATGATGGTTTATGAGCCCATGGTTTTGGAAACCCATGGTATTACATATAGTGAACTTCAAGTGCACTCTTGGAGAAATATTATTGTGCATGTGAACGAATGATTATGCATGTGAAGGAAAATGATGCATAAACACCAACAAGCCTTTCTCATCTTTCCTACTCTTCAACATAACTTTTAAAGAGTGGAAGTTAATAACAAACCCTTATTTACATCTAGGGCCCTTCTAACTTACCCATTAATGGTTTTTTTCTAATAATGAGAGCATGAATATATGATCCATATTAGATTGTTTGATTATTTTTCATCCATATTGATGCTTTTAGAGTGCGAAAAGTGGAGGAATAAACTCACGGGACCATTTCTACCAAGGGGTCCCAGTTTGGAAAATTGGGTTCTAAAACCTTTCGAAAGAAATTTGAGGCATTAAATGAATTTTTTTTTGGGTGGGGGTGGGTTGGACTTTGTTGCGTAAGTGCCACACCTTCTAGAACTATTCTAGACACAAATATTGATCCAATAGTGCAAGAATCACCTTAATCAAATTCAGTATGCAAAAGTTATTCCATTCGA
Organism: Pinus taeda; assembly: GCA_000404065.3. Lineage (NCBI taxonomy): Eukaryota > Viridiplantae > Streptophyta > Pinopsida > Pinales > Pinaceae > Pinus > Pinus taeda. Next base: position 136,432 of record APFE031045155.1, read on the forward strand.
AATTTGGCCTTCCTATTTTGACTAACATAATTTGAGAGGATGCCATGTGTTGGGAATGGGATCCCCTAAGGGAAGTTTTGGGGCTTAGAGCCCAAATTTTGGTCAGTTTCATAATTCCAATATAAAGACTCCACATTTTGTGGGTGCAGAGCTCATAGTTTGTTAAAGAGTCATCGGGTTGTCCACCCTTAATTTTGATAATGTAATGTCAGCTATAGAAGATCTACCCATGGTCCACGAACCATGGGATTGTATGAATAGAGCGAAGCTCTAAGTAGTTAAGGTAGCTAAGTAGATCACAATATGGAAAATATATGATGTATGTGAGATAATTCTGAAGTGAAAAGTCTAGTTTTGGGTCATAGCATAGGAAGAGGCTCTGCAGCTGAGTGCGCAAAGGCCTAGTAGTCCACAGCTGAGTGCCCGAAACCCTGTAGCTGAGTGCACAGGGTGAGACGAGTCTGTAAGCAGTGGAAGTATTAATAAAGAGAAGTTTCTATCAATTCTACGTCTTTATTTCCTATTTTATGCATATATTATATTGGGTATGAATTTGCTTATATGATGTGTGGATGTGTATAACTATATTGGCTAAGTGAATGCAAGATAGAATATCTATTTATGCAAATATAATCAAGACCTTTTAATATGATAAGTAAGATACTTAGCGTAGTTTAGGAGATATCACAGTTTGCTGCCTTTGCAGCATGAAAGGACTTTAGCCCCTGGTGAGGGCTACGCAAAAGTTGATTATAAAAAATCGCAAAGGTACTGAAGGGTAGAATAGTGCACGAAGCGACCTACGTGAAGGCAGGTTTAGTTGGAATAAACCGACATCACATCCATATCAAGGGTGCAGAAACTTGGTTCCAACATCCCCACATACTACTTCAGGTGAGACTTCAGTCTGTTCTCCATAGGTTGATGCTGAAAGGGCCAGTAATGTAGGAATTTGTTTGGTTAAATAACTCTAAACCTGGGTCAAGACCCCATAAGCCAATAAATGGTTTCGTTGCTGGGATTGGAATCTACATGAGAGATTTGTGATGTCGTATCCTTGGAATCCAACTAAGAAATAAATTGAAGGCTGGTTGGATAGAAGAATTCATGAGTTCGCGGTGCAGGAGAATAGAAACCCATAACTATCAAAAGAAGAGTGGCTAGACAACTACTGGTATACAGAGATCCACGAAATATTTTTTGCGTCCTTCCCTACTAAGATATACGAGTGGATCGTGAATTTAGAAAATAGCCAAGGAAGGTGGAAACTTGATGGTCCTATTGTGTGACCCTAGAGCTGGTGCGGAGATTGGAAGCAACGGAGGATAAGATCGCATGCGCCGTCGATCGTATTATAGGAGGATTTGTTACTGAGTTCGCAATTGACACCTCAGTCAGCTACAACGAGGCAAAGTGGAACTTTCTCAAAGGACCGCAAGGTAAGTACGTAAAGTCTTTGAATACTTGGATTAATGTTGCTGTGCGAAAATTGGGTTATGTAGTTACCTTGATGTTTGGGGCTACGCCAAACGCAAAGGTTTATAGGAACGAAGCAAATAAGGGTTCAAATAATAGCTCCTTGATTTCACCTTCTCAAGGAGATGAGGAGGAGCTCGTGAAGGTCTCTCCGCGAAGTGTTATTCATCTGATAAGACAAAGAATCCTACGAATACCACCTCCACCCACACCACCACTGGCTTCACCACCGTCACCTCCATCTTCACCCGTACCAACTCCACCACCATCGCAATTCAATATGGCAAGCACAGTGAAGTTGCATGTGTTCAAAGTTTTGGGAAATGACGGTCCATACCAGTTCTGGTTTGTTGTAAGGGATGTATGGGAAGCACAAGGTGTTATAGATGACCATATAAAGAAGTTGACGCTGGTTAGCACCCTGTAGGATCATGTGCTGACTTTGTATATTAAGTACTCCAACGATAACCCGAATGTGAGAGTTGCGGATATCCAAGTAGTGATAAATAGAGAATTTAGTAGGCCCAAATATGAAGTGCAGTCGATCATTTGATTTAAAATGATTACGATGCTACCAGGTGTGGCTCCTTGGGAGCTGGATCAGAGGCTGAAATGTACGATTCACGAAGCAAATGTGAATCTGGCAGATGGATATCATCACAAGTGGTTTGTAGCTTCACTAATACAACATTTAAAAAGTGCATTATCGCAGAAAAAGATAACAACTCAGGCAGAGGCCTTAGAGATCACTATGAGGCTACATGAGACCCTGATGCAAGATCCTAATTTGGGAGTTCAGCAGATCCATGCACAGCTAAAGAATTTATGCCTTGAGATGCAAAGTTTGAAACAGGACAGGATGGTTTGACCAGAAGTGCGCGAAGAAGTGTGGTGCATAAAATGCAAGAGCCAGGGTCATGATAAAGACCATTGCCCAGTTTTTACAAATTACCTTGCAGGAGGAGGACTAATGTCTTTAAGGCAGGAAGCTCAAGCAAGACCTAGTGCGGTGCCTGCTTTGTGGTGTGTGATTTGTCAAATAGTTGGAAAACATGCCATAAACAATTGTCACTTGTTACATAAGTATACGCAAAATTCACCACAGTTGTTCTACAAATTTTGCAGGTCAGTGGGACATGACGAGCGAACCTGCAGAAGTTATGATTTGAAGATAGGTAGAACCCTCACCTAGAGGGTTCAGGCCGAAACACGGCCCCTTGAACAAAATGCAGGAATGGCGCGAACAAGATTTCAGGGGCTCAGATGAAGCCGAGGCAGAGGAGGACCTAGTAGAGGTCGCAGACAGTCGATTTGCTACAATTGCGGAGGGCCAGGACACTATGCCCATGGTTGAACCAATCCGTCGTGCCTATCTTACAAGTATTGCATGTTTTTCTATCATGAGATAGAAGATTGTCCTACACTGATAGCTAGGATACGCGACAAAGGAGCGCTATCGCCTCCCCCAACTCGAAACCTATAGATGATGAGGTTTGAGTCGTGCAAGGAAGACCCGAATGTAAACATTGTGCTCCAAAGTGGAATTGTGATGGGAGATGACAAAGGAAAACAACCCGAAGATAATTCTTGGGTTCACAAAGCTCTAGTGAAGGAAGCAGAGTTACTCAGGAAACCTTCATGGAAGCCAAGAAGAGCTTTGTTGATGCCTCCACTTCAGGAAGCAAAGATAAACCGGAGTCAGAAATGGACCCATCCATGCTTACAACTTTCCGTGAAACATGTATGAAGTTACTACACGACAGTAAGGTTGTGAAAGGGCTATAGGAACTTATCAATAGATGTGTTGGAACCACGCCAGGAGAAACATGTGTAGTCCATAAGATCAGAAAGCATAAGACAAGGATAGGCTATGAAATGAGACTCACTGCGCAGATCAGAGAATATGAGATGGATAAGTCATTCTGGATTTGGGATCAAATGTGAATGTTCTACCGAAGCATACATGGGAGCAAATGGGAAGACCTGCACTGTAATGGTCTCCGATTCAGCTGAGGATGGTGAATCGGTAGAAAATAATACCTATGGGGCGATTACAGGTAATAATTGTGGATATTAAGGGAGTGAGCACGCTGGCAGATTTCGAAGTAATAGAGCTTGTTGATGACAACAATCCCTACCCCACACTCCTAGGAATTGACTGGGCCACTGACATGAACGGGGTAATTAATATGAAGAAGTGAAAAATGATCTTTGAAAAGAAGTCATTGTGCGTAATTATACCCCTGGACCCTGCTGAATGATCGCGCTATACGGAGCCGGTCTGTGACTATGAAAGTGATGATGATCTGGACTACATCTATAATATAATAGCACGAGACCAAGTTTGAGTTAATCCTGCCGCAAATGGGCAGATTACATGGGAGTGTGAGAGTTCTTACACTTTAGATTCTAATGAAGAAGTAGAATGATGGCATAATCGATTACACGAAGTAACTACGCTGAACTGCAATATGATGACAAGGTCGTTGCATTGCGTGTCGACATAAGTAAGAGATCGGCCTACTTATGATGGTCTAAATGAGGTAGATACCTTCTTGGATGCATTTGAAAGGGAGGTGCCAAAAAAGCAATGCTTCCAGGCCTTGGACTGGGTACTACGTGCTATGCCCACAAGATGATGGGGCACGCACAAGGGGAGTTTTGATGATTGGCGCGAATGTAGGAGAAGGATGAAAGTGTGCTTTGGGAAGCATAAGATGTGATTGGCAGACAAGTATGATGAACAAGATGATTCGTGTGCACATCTGGCCAAGTGGACTCAGGAATATGGAGAAGAGCCACAATTTATGTAGATACACACGAACTCCACGCTAAAATACATGGTCAATAAGCATGCGCTGGGGGGGCAACCTTGCAGATCTCTCTTAATGTTAGGAAGACATTATGCAGGAAGAGAAATGACACAGAAGCATTCAACAAGGTATGAAATGCGTTGACCAAGGTATGCAATGCGCAACGAAGTGATTGGGACCTATGCATACTTGGAGCATTATGGGCTTATCGGACGACATGCAAGAAACTAATGGGACAGACACCTTTTAGGCTTGTCTATGGAGTGGAATCCATAATGACTATGGAATACATCATGCCTAGTCTGCGCATAGCAGTTCTCATAGGTATGACGAATCGCGGAGCCTTGGAGGAGAGACTCGTGTAGCTGGAAGAGCTTGAAGAAGAATGATTTTTGGCTAGATTCCACTAGCAGGTCCAAAAGCAGCGCGAAAAGGCTTGGCACGATTGACATATTAAGTTGTGCACATTGAAGATAAATTATCTCGTGTTGTTGTATGATAGTAAGTTTGAGAAACTCCTTGGGAAATTCAAAATGCATTGGTTAGGGCCGTATGTTACTAAGGAGATTATAGATGGAGGTGGGTACAGTTGGTCAAGTTAAATGGAGAGCCCTTCCCAAAAAAAGTGAATGGCAATCATTTGAAGCCGTACACAGGTGGCCCAGCCACCTAACTAGCCAACCAAAGCATAGTCTTAATGCTCCAGGTAGCTAAAAGGAGGCACGGGACTATAAACTACTCTACCCGGGGACTGCGTGATGTCAGGACTGCGTGAAGTAGCGAAGTGTCACAGGGTCTGCGACAACGCGAGGGTAGCTACACTAGCACACGGGTCGGATGGAAAGTGACCATTAAAGTCATTATTCACGATGTGATGCTTGGTTTGAGACCAAATGGAGTGGGCGGTAGGCATTTAAGGTGAACTTTATGGGCTAGATTCTTGAAAATTTGCCACCAATTACAAAGACACTATAAATTACAAAGGGCTGTCCAGCAAACAACACTTGGCAATTTGAGAACCGAGTTTTTGCGCGCTCAGATATTCATGAACCGAGACTTGTTCGATATTCTAAAGGCAAATTCATTACTTGAGAAATTACAAGAGACGCTGAGAGAACTATGGAATCACACTATGGCAGCACCCAAAGAAGTCATGGATACCAGAGCAACGACTGCCGAGGAAGCCGTGAAAGCAATTACGAACATGGAATCCCCAAAGAGCGCTTGGATAGTCACTGAGATCCCTAAATCACCGTGCATGCCGAGACCTAAGAAGGAAAAGCAGGCCATGATACCGGTGCGTGTCTCACCTAGAAATCCGCTGAGGGCCAAGCTCACAATGGAGGAAAAGGGGAAGGCCATTAGTTTGGAGGTCGATGAGGAGGAAGAGTTTGAAAAAATCCTGATTGAGGAGGAGGATGTAGAGATGGAAATCGAACCCCAGGGTACGGACCCTCCCGCTAGGTTACCTGCATATGTTCCTCCACGAAATGGTAAAGCCAAGGTGCCCAAGGATATAGATAAGGATGTTGCTCAGCATAAGGAAGCAATTTTGAAAGCGCACCTACAACCGTGGATTAATGAGGCATATACCATTATAGCCTCCATTGAAGCAAAGCTCGCGCAGCTGCAAGAAACTCAAGAAACGATTTAGGGCAGCAGTTTGATGAAGTTCAGCAGGCAGTCACTCAGTGCGCTACCAAACTTACAGCAATCCAATCAGAGTTGGGAGGTATTCACACAAAGATCTCCGCACCTACATAGTGACTCGAGGGCGAGTCACGATGTTTGTGTTGGGGGCCTGTACGGGGTGGGATCCCCCAAGGGAAGTCTTGGGGCTTAGAGCCCAGATTTTGGTCAGTTTTTTAATTCCAATGTAAAGACTTCGCATTTTGTGGGTGAGGAGCGCGTAGTTTGTTAAAGAGTCATAGGGTTGTCCTCCCTTAATTTTGATAATGTAATGTCAGTTTTAGAAGATCTACCCAGAGCGAAGGTATAAGTAGTTAAGGCAGCTAAGCAGATCACAATATGGCAAAGATATGATGTATGCGAGATAATTCTAAAGTCAAAAGTCTAGTTTTGGGTCATAGCGTAGGAAGAGGCCCTGCAGCTGAGTGCGCAGAGGCCTAGTAGTCCACAGCTGAGTGCACAGACCCCTACAGCTAAGTGCACAGGGTGAGTCAAGTCTGTAAACAGTGGAAGTATTAACAAAGAGAAGTTTCTATCAATTTTGTGCCTTTATTTCCTGTTTTATGCATTTGTTATATTGGGTATAAATTTCACTTTTAATGTTTATATGATGCGGGAATGTGTATAATTGTATTGGCTAAGTGAATGCAAGATAGAATATATTTTTACGCCAAGATAATCAAGACATGTTAATAAGATAAGTAAGATACTTAGCGTAGTTTAGGAGATATCGCAGTTCGCTGCCTTAGCAGCGCAAAAGGGCTTCAACCCCTGGTGAGGGCTGCACGAAAGTCGATTATAACAAATCATGAAAGTACTAAAGGGTATAAAAGTGCGTGAAGCAACCTACGTGAAGGCAGGTTTAGTTGGACTAAATCAACATCACATCTACCTCAAGGGTGCGGAAACTTGGTTCTAGCATCCCCCCATACTGCTTCAGATGAGACTTTAGTCCGTGCTCGCGAGCTGATTCCGAAAGGGCCAACAATGTATGGATTTGTTTGGCTAAATAAATCTGAACCTGGGTGAGGCCCCCATAATCCGACACCATGTCAGCTCCCATTATTCATGGAAAAAGGACTAGCCACATGATCATGATGAAAAATACCCTAGAAGAGTCTAGATTGTAACTCTAGTTAAGATTTGAAGGAGTCAAACTCAACCAATAGTATGTTATTAGGCCATGTTAGAGCCAAGCTACTAGGAGGAAAATGATTTCCATTCTATTGGAGTGCATTTTGTTCCATAGATGAGCAAAGTAGCCGAGAGTGGAAAAGTAGATGGAAAATAGAGAGGATTTGTGCACTACAGTAGCCCATAAGCCACATAAACTAGATTGGACCATTATATTGTTTGTCATCCATCTCAATGCTTTCAGAGTGGAAAAAAGTGGAGGAATCAACTCACACAACCATTTTTACCAGCATGACCGAGTTTGGAAAATTGGGGTCTGAAACCTTCAAGGAGAATTTTGATGTATCAAATGAAATTTTTTAGGGGTAAAACTTTTTTGATTTAGAATTGTGCCTCTTTTTCTTATTCCACACACAGATTCCTTTCCAATGACACAAGAATTGCCTCAATAGAAGTTTGTATGCAAAAGTTATGTCACTCAGAAGTTGACCTTCCTATTTTGACCACCATAATTTGAGAGGATTCCAAATTAGCCCCCATTACTCATGGAAAAGGGTCTATCCACATGATCACGATGAAGAAGTCTCTAGAAGAGTCCATATTATAACTCTAGTGAAGAGTTGAATGAGTCAAACCTAACCACTAGTATGTTATCAGGTTGTGTTATAACCTAGTCACTAGGAGGGAGGGGGTTCCATAATTTTCGATGGAATTTTGTTCAATAGATGAGAAAAGTAGACAATAGGGATAGGGAAAGAGTACATGGAGAAGATTTGTGCATTGTGGTAGCCCATGAGACACAAACCTTACTTATTTGTACTTGCAACCATTTTCTATTTAGAGAAAGACAACAAAGCAACCTCAACTTCCAACTGGGTTTTCTCTTTAAAGGGTTTCCTAGGATATATCTTGTGCCAATTTTAGTTTGTGAGTTTTATTCCACTATTATTTATTTTCTACATAAGTATAATTCTCATGCATATTCAATAAATAATACTTTACAAACCAAAAACCTAAAGAAAAATAAACCCGCATAGTGTAGATTTTGGATTTTTAAGTATAATTTATCAAATGTGTTGTGACGAACTATATAGTGGAATATATGTGGTAGTTTACGGATTGACATGGGCCTCACTTCTAAGTAATTGCATCCATTTTTCATCTAGATAAAAGGAGTAGAGCGTCCTAGAGTAGAGCGGCCTCACCTTCTAGCTAGGTTTTCTCCTTAAAGGACTTCTAAGGTTATATCTTGTGTTAATTCATGGTTTTTGGAGTTTTATTTCGTTATTCTCTATCTTCTTGTTGATAGGCTATAATGTTCAACCAACATATATGGGATCTACCCAATGTTGAATCCCAATTAGAATCTACATTGTTTGGTTTAGGGATCCCATCCAGAATATAGGCCCGACTTCCATCAAGTTGGTTGAGAGTTTCTTTGGAAAAAATGGATACTAAAGTTAGAGAACGAATAAATATTTAACAAATGAAACTAAGAAACTTATGGAAAATCAACACATGAAACATTATGAATAGAAAAAATGTAATAATAAAGTATGAATCTCAAGAGAAACAATGTTAGCAAATCTTCAAATAAAACCCATGCATGTTATAAATATAATTTTATCAACCATGAATGAGTTTGTGATCAATAACACCACAACAGCATAAGTAAGTGAACAACCCTACAATGATATAGTGCTCAAAGCAATAAAGTAGTTTATTGACATAAACACAAAAGAAAAACACATCATATAGCATACATTCACCACAAGAGAAGTCCCACAATGCACGATGACACATGAAATAATTGCACACTAAGGCTCATAAAGCTTGAAAATTAAGCCGAAATATCCATAGCACCATCACATGAAAAGTACAAAAAATCCATAATTGGAAATATAAAATCATTCCTTGCATTCATGAGAATGTTTATTATTTCTCAAACAATATGCACAAATAAGTCCAAAACCAAACGTCCAATGCAATGAGTCGTGAAGACATATTTATAGAAAATGGGGTGACTTTTCATCTACCCTTGTGACTCTTGAGTTACCCCATGACCTTTCACATTCTCATGTGACTCCTTACTCTACTATTGCCATATTACATGAGAGTAAAGAAATGCTCATACTCTACTAATCTAGTTATTGAGAGATCTGGACATCCAAATGCAGTTCTTGTACTAGGTATTCATGCCAAAGCTTGTACTCCTTTGCAATACGGGTAACCTTATGTTGTAGCTCATCTCCATGCCTATGAAGCCATTCTAGCGAATATGGTAACAAAGTGGATTTATTAGTCTTCACTTGATTTGATGAGGTCATGAACTTGTTGCACATCCTTACAGGTTCCACCACATATTGGGAAATTTTTTCCTTCGTAACCTATAAGTCCTCCACATTAGCAACTTGTTTAAAATTATTCAAAAATGCTTGGATTTCTTGTTGGAATTCTTCTTATGGCCTAACTTTACCCACTGAACCAATAGAAGGGACTTTATGCACTTGACTAAGAGATTCCAAACCACTGAATAGATGCTTATATGAGGCTAATACCTTGTCCAAGTCCTTTGTTAACTTGTCATGTGAATGGACCTTGATGCTACCTGCAACTCTATCATTTCCTGGAATTATCCAGTCCTTTCTTGTGAGTGTTTCTGGTGAATCTGAATACTAAGTGGTCCACTCATGTATGGTATCGATTGATGTTGTGGCTTGTGTTAGAATGGTTCATATTTCCTTAGATTTTGCCCACATAGTTGGGAATGTTGATGTAACTTGATGAACTTCATTATTTCATGATAGAATAGGTTCATGGCATCTTCTAATATTGTCACCTCACCTTGAATAGATGCTTGTAACTCTTTGTTTCTTGAATGAGTCATGCACGGAGCTTGATTTTAATTTTGTACTTGTATGACTCTTTGTTTAGAAATAGCAAGTTGGGCATGAAGATCATCAACCCGCTTGTTCAATATATTAACATTCAAATATGTTATTTTCATGAAGGCACTTTCAGTTGAAGAAATCATTTTTGGGTTCATGGTGGTATTTAAGACAATCTCCTTTTCTATGACCACCGAATAGGATTTGTTCAATTCTTCACATAGGACTTTTGTCTTTCTTGCATTTTCTTGCATTGAATCTGATAAAAGGTGAGCTTGGTAATATCCAACACCTCCTCCTCTTATTCTTGTGGGAAACCCAATTATTGCAATGGGAAGTGTCCACCAATAATTGGAGTGGAAGGAGGGATGTCCAACATAAGCAAATCTGAGTGCATTTAGACCCACGTAATTTTTTATCATCTATTATTTTACTCTATTGTGTTTTGAGTAGATCTTGTTAAATTTGTTTAGAAATACACTCTTGTTGTGTTTTCACTTCCTATTCTTCTCTTTGCTTCTTGTCTTCTTTTGCTTTTACTCTTTGTTCCTCCTCAATTTTTTTCTTAATTCATCTTCTTCTTATTTCTTCCTTATTTCTTCCTCCTCCTGCTACTTCTTTTTTTTTCTGCCTCTTGTGCCCTTCACTCTTCTTCTTCTTTCCTTTGATTCTCTTCTTCTTCTAACTTCCTTATCTGATACTCATCTTGTTGTTTCTTTAAAGGTTCTTCCTCCATTATCCTCTGATTTTCATATCCTTATTTGCATTGCTCCTCTTCTCTCTTCATTTTCGTTCCATGTTTTCTCTAAGCTATGGCTACATTCCTTTGTTCTGGGTTTTCCTCTCCATCACTTTCTTCTTCTTTTTTCTAACTCTTGATTAGTTTCTTTGTATTGGTCATCCTTTTGATTATTTTGTTTCCCATTCTTGTTTTTATGTTTCTTTTTCCTTTTAACAAAACTTCTTCTATCCTCGAGAGCCATGCTTTCCCTAGTTTCATCTTCTAGTTTCTCTTCTTATTCTTCTGGTTTCTCATTCTGACAGAATGGCCTAGAATTATTACAGTGTAACCACCCCACTCCACATTTACCCGCTTTTACAATCCCTCCAAGGTAAAAATGAGCTCAGTGTTATTATGATATGACTTGACCTTCAAATTCTAGTTATGGAAGTGGATCCTACTAACCAGAACTCTTACTACCACCCATCAAGGACACCAGACCACTCATGAGTCTAACAAGCACCCCTAGTGATTAATCCCTAAGCTAGATCTCTTTTCATAAACTTAACATCCCAACCACACCCCTCACATACTATGCATGTTAACGAAAGGCTCCAACCACGACCATGAGCCTTCCTGCATGCAATTATGACTGAAATCTTCTAGTTATGTGCATGTAGTGGCGAGATCTATGCCACTTTTTCAGGGTTGACCTAGAGGCCACTACCCATAATTTACCATAACTTTCCAAAGTCAAGTATCAGGTGATAACAAGTCTAAACAACCAATACTAAAGTAAGATCTTTACCAAGACATGCCTAATACATGATACGCATTTCATCAAACATATAGTAAACATAGAAGCTATACGTCATGAATGCATATATCTATTCATAAACTTATAAACTTCAACGGAGAATTACCAAAGGTCCAATTCCCTCTTAAGGTAGCTACAACAACACTTGTTAGTCCTTGCATTCATAAATCATTGAATAATTGATCAAATCATGAATAAGATCCATAGCGAGAGCACATCATATAACTAGCATATACCCGAAATAAAATCCATGAAAACTTAGCCATAAAAACAACATAATAACTAGTACATATGCTCATAGATCATAATAGGAAAATAACTCATATCAACATATGCAAAAGACAACCAAGTGAGGGAATTTCAAGTATCACCCAACCATAGATTGGGCTAAACCAAATCTCTCTTTCATTAAATCACCCTTGTGCCATATTCCAAGCTTAAATGTGGGGCCATATGGGTTAAACCAAAATAGAACCAATGAGGGATTCCAGAGGCCAAACCACCTTAACCCTCAACCATAGTTATTTCACCTAAACCGGTCCACAAATCACTAACACCAAAACAATATTGGATGCCTCCAACTTCCTTCACCTGCTCCAGAGGAATTTTCCTGTCTCCACCCATCCGTTAAGAGTTCTAGGAGAAATCCCATCTCCACCCTTAAAGAATTTTCTCGAGACCACCTCAACTAGGATCCACGTCTACCAGCCATCCAAAGCTTAAACAAATACAAGGAACCCATAACACTATGGCTATCCAGGAAATGGAAAGGCAAGGCTGAAACCCATTATCAATCCGAGAAAATCCCATGCCAATGATAACAAAATAATCAAATAACCAAATTCATGTATCATGCATTCGAATCCATACATGCAAAATTAGCCATGCACATTGTTATCAGTAAATCCACAACTATTTTATGCCCTTACTTACTATTGCCCAACTTCCTCTTGCGCACCCTTGCTTTCCTTGCTTGCTTATCTAAGTGTTTGCTCCTTCTCCTTTGTTGAAATCTAATCCAAAGCTGAGCAAAAGTTGTCAATTATTTCTCAGGTGCCTTTTTATCATTGATGTCTAGTCTCTTCCTTTCCTTCTTCCTTTTTATTTCATTTTCCTTCATTTTCCCTTGCATGCATATTTGTGTCTCTTCACCTTCCTTTTCTCATATTTTCCTTTATTTCCTTAATTAGTTGTCATTTATTACCTATTTTCCTTTTCCAGTGCCTTTGCTAATTTCCATAGCCTTTAAGAAACCACAAGTGATTCCCTCTATAATGTTTACCCACCATTCAGCTTGGAATGTGTATCCCATAACCTTGATCATATTTTATTTACATAGAAAATCAACCCAAAGTTGTTACAAACCCCTCCCCCTTGGGGGAACACTGTCCTCGGTGTTCTATGACACTTATGACCAGCAAAACATACTACCTATGGAGCTTTATAAACCTAGCTCGATGCAGTATTTATAATGACAACACATATATACTTCTACCCATTTGCTTCAACCAGCAAATAAACTTATTGTTTGTTGAGATTTATAAAGATGGCTCAATATAGTATTTATCATGATATATACATATGCACATTTCCTTTAACTAGAAAATAAAAGGATACAATGGTCACATCGGCGACAAGGGAATCTAGAGGCTCACACCTCCACCTTCAAAAGTAATACAAGGATTCACCTCCTTCCTAGGAAGTTTATAATCTACTGTCAAAATCAAATCTTATCTGCAGTGTCTAGTAATACAATCCTTACACTACTTGTTCTCTCAGTGAATAGTTATTGGCTCATTGTTCTAGGGCACACACCCAATGTGCTTCTGATTCCATCTGGTAATGCTAATGACCAAAATGAATTTATTCCCCGACCTTCCCTTTTATGCTTCCCAGTCCCTCCAACAATCTAGTCAACCCTTCCATGCAGTCACTCACCTTCCAAGTTCCCTGGAATCCCCTTCTCTACTTTCCAGTCCCTTGGACGATCGTTTCCTCGGCAAGGTTTCCTCACACCAAAAGGTCCAAAAACCAAGGCATATCCCTGCCTCAAAACCATCATACCAGTCATCGCATGCTCATGGAAATCAATGGAAACTACTGGGTATTAGTGACCCACAATGGCCCTACTCCTGAATTATTTACCAACACATTGTTGTATGTTCCAATTCCTTTTGTTGTTGCTACTAATTCTCTTGCAGCCAGTTCCAACCACACAAACTAGGCATTTTCTATGCTTTCCATTACCAAGAACATAATTACCATTAAACTCAAAAGGAATATTTGAAATAAATTCAAATCATATCTCATTGATAACTTGTCAATAAGGTACACTTGTAATTATGTTTACTTCATGTCACAACAAGTCAAATTATATCTTTTATCAAATCATCATATATAAACATATCATATCCAGTTAGTTCACAACTCAACGATCATAAATCAAAATCCTAGATTATGTTTATCATTTGAAATTAAACACTGAAATTAAATACTTATACTTATATTTCAAATGGTTCTTTGCTTCTTCATTTGTTCTTTTTCCTTTATGTACACGCATTGAATCGATTACAAAACCTAAAAATCACCCAGTGCATTCTCTTCTCTTTGACCATGTACACACAGTGGATCAGTTTCCAACCTGTCAAGCACCTAGTTTCTTCTCTTCCATATGTTGTATCAACAACATGGGCATCCAAAGACTATACCAGCTCTTCCCTCAATATCAATAACTTAAGGTTCGTCTCTTCCCAAGCTGACTAGGGCTCCCAAGACTACTATCTCAACCTATAGCCTCGTGCGAACCCTAGCTATTACAGGTTTCTAACCCACAGCTTCCAGGGAACCCAATATATTATAGGGCTTCATCCCACAACCCCTAGGGATCCTAAGAACCAATCCCTTCACACGCATACACAACACAATGTAACAACATCACACATAAACCTACACATGGTGTACAACACAACACATACACCTACACATGGTGTACAACACAACACATACACCTACACATGGTGTAAAACACAACGAATACACATGTCATAGTACAACTACTACACAATAAACATTACATATACCACATGTATACAAGACAACATGTACAACATATACACAACAATAGTACTGCACATCTAGAGACCACATCATCTCTACTAGAAATATTGCCTCTAGTTTCTTTCCCATGCCTTATTGTGTGCATCCAAAACCCAAGTCCCAGGTCTGTGGCTCTTTCCACTATCCATGCTTGTCCTAGCATGTCGCGAATCATGCTGCTTTCATTTCGTTGATGTATCGTTCAGCATTTCCCGCCATAACATAAACATTGGCATATTTATAAGCACATAATATCAAAATCATGTCAACATTATAATAACCTCATAGATCTTCCAGGGCTACTATGTCTGCTTGATTCCTCATAAACCAAGAACCTTTTCATGCCATTCACATGCATAAAATAATCATTCTTCCATGGGAATGATCCATAACAACCCTTTCAAACACATATACATATACATATACATATATATATATATAATATATATATATATAGTATATATATATTATATATATATATATATATATATTAATATAATATAAGCATTAGCATAATCATGATCACAATATAATTATCATTGTTCATAAGGTCAAGGTTAAGTGAATTTCCTTTATCTGTGTAACACATGCACAGCTTTGAGAACAACAATTTCCATCTTAGCCAAGGCATCATATACCTCAAATCCATTTACTTTACCATTCTCATGATTTTCCTGCCACTTTCCATTTACCCCAATGGACTCAAACAGCCCAACTAGTTGTCATATTTTTTCCTTCAGTTTCCCTTTATTCACGCATCAAGCTTCATTTGGGTCTTACATTACCTATTGGGTTTCGCTTAGCTCTCCCTAAGCTCCTTTAACTTTCCTCTTCCCCCGACCAATTCCCAAGACCCTCAAAACATAAAAGGCAAGAACAAGAAGCAAACAAGAAGAAAAACATGAAAAACCAATAACAATACAAAACCACAAACAAAGTGGTGGGCATGCACTAAATGCAATCAAAACCATAAATCAAGCACAACCAATTCACAAAATACCGAAAGCACAAAACTTTCAATAGACACCATGTCTCAATCCCCATGGATTCCCGGTGCTTCCAAGGATTCATGAGTGAAATATCAAACCGAACCTTCCTCAAGATCTATGACAATCTCTTTTCCATGCAATTCCCTACATCATACTTCCATAAAAACACAACTATCAATACATAAATAAATATACCAATATACCAGTTACCTTGTCCTATTGTACCCAACACATTTCCCTACAACTAAACACCGGCACATATCATCTCCCAAGGGATTCTAATTCCCTTGACAAATTTAACTATAACTGGAAACTGACTATCATGCAAGCATTTGATCAACCATCTTCCATGTATCTTCCTCGGCCCTTCCACAGACTTTAACTTGCTCTATTACTTGATTGCAGAGCATGAGCTTATTTTGTTGTAGGATGCATTGTGTCTTTGGTTGGAACTCTCCCTCGGGTTCCACCTTCCATCTCGATAATGGATGCTTGATGATCTCCCTGCCTACTATCAACTACTAAATAGATATAGGGAATGCTCTAGCCTACATCCCCAACTTCCTACGCCTCTTGTGCATTGTAGATATAAGGTTTGTCACAATCCCATTGTGCCACTCTGATCTAAAGGGAAATCCTTCTTGCGATGATCTCCACCATGGGTTCAACACCACAATGGTTCTCTACCATTGCTTGTATTTTTCTACTCCATAGGCTGAGACCCATGTCTTCTCTTAGTTGCATTGAATTTCTTATGAGATCCTACATTTTCCTTGTCACTTGCATCCAGAGATCTTCCTCGCTTCTCAAGCCATTTTCCTTTAGTATTCTCATTACCTTTCCAGTCACGCTTGAACTTAGGCTTGCGCTTTGACTGCTCTTAGTAATGCTTCAACTTTATAATGGCTTCCTCTAATGATTGAGGCTCATCAAACTCGATCTAGTCTTTGAATGATAATGACAATATGTTGATGAACCTTTGGATCATTTTTTCTCATCATAAGCTCTTGACCTTTTCATCATGATATTTCTTAGGCAAGTAATTCTTCTTGAAGAATCTTTTAAACTCATCTCATGCAACCATGCTTCAGCATCTTCTGACTTAGTTAACTCACCATAAAAAGTAGGAGGATTGGCTTTCTTGAACTCCTCGTATAAGAATGGTGGTGATAATGGTGATGATGTATCTTGGAACTAGAGCTACAACAAAATTCTAAGTGCTAGACCTCTTGTCAGATGCATCCAAAGATCTTCGACGTCTCACTATATCATCCATGTTCATCTTGCACCCCTTTTCATACCTACTTCCATCGGCATCATTTGTATTTTATTATTGTCCACAACTAATCCCAAGTTGTCCCTACTTCTAAGAATCTATAAGGCTCTGAAAAATAATTGCATTAACCTCAGCTTTCTTTTCCTGATCTCTGACAAGCCTTTCATGTGCTTCAATCAACCGCTCATTGTCAACCTTGCAACTCACAATATTTTCCTTCAAACTTGTCAATGTGTCTGCCAAACCAGTATAATATCCCTCCTCCTGCTTCTCAACTGATATCTCCCATCCTACCAATGTCTCTTCAGGCCTATACAAAGAGTCATATGAATTGTACTCAACTATTATGCTCTTCATCTCTTGTCTTCTATTGTGCTGCAACATACCATGTTAGATAAACCAAATAGAAGACATAATCAAAATCATACCTTAATGTATCTCATGGGAGGCTATTAGATCTGCACAAGTCAATCCATATTAGCACAACACATAATAATATTAATAACTTAACCACAATCACAATAATGATCATGCATATGACCACAATGCATATAACAACGAGTTAACTATCATGCATGACTAACAGTTGCACGTACATATAACCACATTAATCAACTAACATCTATCGTCCATGTAACCACAACAACAATAAAATGGCATACATGCATATAATTGTGATGCATATAACAAACATTAACTATCTTGCCTGCATGCCAAACATATAAACTTGTATGACGATTTACTTTTACCTCGACGTCCAGTGCTACAACCTCGCTCTGATACCACTCTGTAACCACCCCACCCCAAATTTATCCACTTTTACAAGCCCTACAAGGTAAAAATGAGTTGAGTGTTACTATGATATGACCCAACATCCAAGTTCCAGTTATGGAAGTGGGGCCTACTAACCAGAACTCTTACTGCCACCCATTAGGGACACCAAATCACTCAGGAGTCTGACAACCACTCCTAGTGATCAATCCCTGCTTTGGAGCTCCATTTCAAAAACTTTACATCCCAAATACATCCTAATGCATTGTGCATGCAGATGGAAGGCTCCAACTGCCTCCATAAGCCTTCCTGCATGCATGACAGAATCTTCTAGTTTTTTGCATGCAATAACGAGATCTATGCCACTTTTTCAGGGCTGGCCTATATGCCACTACCTATAATTTCTCATTCCAGAGTCAAGTCTCAGGTGATAAAAAGTCTAAAGAACCAATACTTAAGCAAGATCTTGACCAAGACATGCTTAATACATGATACACATTTCGTCAAACAAATAGTAAACATAGAAGCTACAGGTCATGAATCCATAGATGATCATAAACTTTTAAAATTCATCACAAAATTATCAAGAAGGTCCAATGCCCTCAAGGTAGCTACAACAACACTTGTTATCCCATACATTCATCAATCATTCAATAACTTATCAAATCATAAACAAGATCCATAGCAAGAGCACAACACATAACCATGCATACAACCACCATATAACTAGAATAGAATCCATGAAAACTTAGCCATAAAATCAACATAATAACTAGTACATATGCTCATATATCATAATTCCTAAAATAACTCATATTAACGTATGAAAAATCCAACCAAGTTAGGGACTTCCACATGCCCCCCAACCATAGATTGGGCTAAACCAAATCCCTCTTTTAGCCAATCACCCCCATGCCATATTCCAAACATGAATGTGGGACCATATGTGTTAAACCTAAATAAAACCAACCAGGGCTTCCAGAGGCCAAACTACCTCAACCCTCAACCACATTTATTTCACCTAAACTAGTCCACAAATCACTAATAACAAAACAAGATTCAATGCTTTTGACTTCCTTCACCAACTCTAGAGGAATTTTTCTATCTTCACCCATCCATCAAGAGTTCTAGGAGAAATCCCATCTCCAGCCTTAACCCTTGGGAATTTTCCAAAGAACACCTCAACCAAAATCCAAGTCTATCGACCATCCAAAGCTTAAACCAAAACAAGGAACCCAGAACACCATGTCTATCTAGGAAATGGCAAGAAAAGGTTGAAACCCATTGTCAATCTAGGAAAAGCCCATACTAATGATAGCAAGATAACCAAATAACCAAATGCATGTATCATGCATTCAAATCAAGGCATGCTAAATCATACATGCACACTATTACCTACAACTCAAAAACTATTTTATGCCTTTACTTGTTGTTGTCTAATGTCCTCTTGTGCACCCTTTCTTTCCTTGCTTGCTTTTCCAAGTGCCTGCTCCTTCTCCTTTGTTGAAAATTGATCCAAAGATGAGCAAGAGTTATAAATTGTTTCTCAAGTGACTTTTTATCATTGATTTCTAGTCTCTTCCTTTCCTTTTCCCTTTTTCTTTCATTTTCCTTCATTTTCTCTCTATTTTTCCTTGCATTAATATTTGTGTCTCTTCACCTTCCTTTTCTCCTACTTTCCTTTATTTCCTTAATTATATGTAATTTATTACCTCTTTGCATTTGCCAATGCCTTTTCCAATTTCCATAGTCATTAACAAACTACAAGTGATGCCCACTATAGTGTTCACCCACCATTCAACTTGGAATACATGTCCCATGACCTTGGTCTTATTTTGTTTACATAGAAAATCAACCTGGGGCTATTACATATAGAAGTTTTGACTTTATTTTCTTCATCTCCTTTTTGATGTCTATAAGACCAACCAAATCCAACAGCTTCACAATGTCATGTTGCAACACCTTTTGGATCATATTTCCGAAGACTCAAATCAACAAATAGAAATCTTATATTTCCTCGGATTCTTCTTCAGCTTCTTTGAAAGTTTGGAGGAGCATGCTCCAATTGTTAAAGGGAGCATAGGCCATAGTCCATTTTACCCTTTGCTAGTGTCTTAGATAGCCCAATATTCAATTGGTAGCAAACTTCTTGTAATAACAATCTATCTATCACTATCGTTGGGAGAGCATGAGGAGTCTTGTATGCGCCAAAAACCCTGATATATGTTGCTTCCCTAATTGGGAGCCAATCTGCCACTTATGATGGTATTTCAGGCTCACTCTGACATACAAGGTGGATCATGACCAAAGGGTGCCTAATATAGAGGAGCAATAAAAGGCATTGTAGAAGTTTCAAATGAATATTTGTAACTTGGGTTCCAAAAGATCTTATAGTAAATGTGTATTGGCTCTAGTACCTTTGGGGTCCATTGCAAACTATACCCTTCGAAATGACATTTTGCACACACTAAATTAAGAAAGATAATATGCCAAGTAAAATTATGATGGTTTACCTTTCTTTAAATTCTTACCAATTTGAATATTTGACTTGAGTGCAGATGCCAAGATGCTCTCCCAATTGAATATGATTCCTTTAGTGGCTAATGTGTGCATTAGAGGTACCCATGCCCCAAGGAAAGAATCTATATATTCTCCTTCGTACAATATATTTATCACAAATTCCATCAATTGATACACTTTTTTGAGGCCTTTCATCTTATAGATTTGGTTTTCCCTGACCCTGAACTTAGTGGGTTCTTGCCAACATGATTTCATTATGTCTTTGGCGTCTTTAGCAATTTCATTAAAAGTTGTCATCCATCTAGTGTTGAAAGATTCTTCTCATTTAGGTAGCCTGTAATAAGTAGTAATATCGACAACAATGAAATATTCCAAAAACTCTCCATCATGCCTCCTGGTTGCCCACTAATCCTCATTTGCAAATTGCAATAAACAGTTTATGGCATCGACGCAAGGAAAAACAGGTGGGTGTGTAACTACTTTATGCAACTGAGATATTTTGATATTGATATATACCTTTAAATATTCTTTGTCTTGAGAGATGTCTAGATTGGAAAACTTTGAGTAAATTTCCCACGAATTCAGCTTGGTCTTCTTCTTGATATTGCATGTTATATCTCCAAAAATTGGCAAAGTAGGTGGGTTGTCCACAACACCTTTGATACTACTTCCTACTCTAGTAGAACTCTTGCCAAACCTCTACGAGAACTCTTGACCATTGGTGGTATCATCTCTCCGAAGAAGGATGAAATACCTATGCAATCCATATCAACGCCACCTGGCATTTCAAAAATGTGATCCCAAGATGAAGATGTTAAATTGAATGAATATAAGACTTAAAAGCAAATAAAATATTATTGGTACAAATAGGTGAATCACTTGGTTGCAATTTATATTGTTGAATAAGGTTGTAGTCTCAATTATTGAGATAGATAATAACATCTCAAATAGATAGGTCACAATTGCAAGTTTGTAGTGGAGGGAGAGATTCGAGAAAGAGATTGGCTATTACAAATGAGCATATGTGATTATGTGATTAAGGGCAATCAATGGTTTGTAGAATGAAGGTGGTCGCAAGTCACATGGGTCATCTGGTTTCATTCAGAGCTAATGTTCTCTAATGCAACCTCACAATTATGCAATCAAGGAAAATATGGGTCACATGGTCACAGTATACGATAGGTCGCAAATTTGAAAGTCTCTCAATTTGAAACCCCGTGTTTATAATAGAGGGACAACATAATTGTGATAAACAGTATGATCACAGGTCACAGGGAATAGGGTATTCCTAGAGGCAAGTTTTTATGATCAGGTTTGAATTTTTACTTACAACTTGTACTCAAGTTGCGACCTATGGCAACGAGAAATACAAGCTAAGTTTGGCTCTGATAATTTTAGCTTAAGCCTTTAGCTTAGAGTGAACCAAGTAAAATGGAGAACCGTATTCAGTCGTGAATTTGGAATCCAATGAAGGGAGAGGTGATGTTGGGGATGCAAAACCTAAAGGTATGTCACATAAAGAATGGAGCTTTTATAGGATGAGCTAATGGAAGGTTGGGTGAATGAGGCTTGAAAGGCCATAAGGGTCGAGTCCACTTGTGTGGAAAGGGGAGCTTAGGGTGAAAAGTGTAGAAATTTCACCTATAGAACAAACCGATATATGCAATGTCGTAAAGAAAAATACTTGTTCTACTTCTACAAAACATTAAGAAGAAGCATAATCAAAATCATGAGCCACATCAAGTAGAAACATGCATAACTGATCAAGAGAATTAATCACACATAACACAAGATATATCCAGGGGAAAGCACCA
>APFE031045155.1:159022-183526 GCA_000404065.3 Pinus taeda
AGTTATCCATGAGTGAATCCTCAATTATCTAAAATAATAGTTGTCACATGCATGCAAACATTAACAAACTATATTTTATTATTTTAACAACTTGTTAAAATAATCTAACTGGACTTGACTAGTTAGAACTAAGTCAACTGATTCTCTCATTATAGAGTTGAACCTTATCTCCTTTAATAAAGGGATAAATTCCTAAATCAATGGAGAAAATAATTGCATGATCTCACAAAGACTTCAAGTTTAATTTTTCATAATTAATTAACTCATGGAGATTAATTAATTAATATCTTGAACTGTTGTTAAGACCAAAATTAATTTTACTTCCTATAGATAGACTAGGGACTACTATAAATAGGAAGGGACCCAGAAATGCTCTTTTTAGACATGCTATTTTTAGCAGGTCTACTTTTAGCACATTCTAAATTTAGCATTTCTTGTTGCACACTTTTCAATACAAAGTTAAGTGGGGATCTAGAGTAGTAAGGTTTATGAGGTAAGTTAAGGTTTTAGGTGAGGAGACGCATACAAAGGTCTCGAGGAATTTGTAGATTTGAGGTGCTAAGGAAGATGAAAAATGGAAAAATCAAAGAAAGAAATGATTGCGGGAAAAGGAAGTGTTGCCTACCTATGGGGTCGCAAGGTTTCCATAATGCTTTGCGCACTTGGCTGTAGAATGATAATGAATGGAGAAAAGGGGTGTTTGATTTATAAAAGGAGGGCACATGCGTAGAGAGGGGTCACAAAGGATCGGTGCGCTAAGGTTAATTCACATGTGACTAGTCCAAATGGAGATCACAATATGTGTTTGTGCTGGAAAAGGGGTCAGATGCGACCTGCTTATGTGAGATCGTCAAGTCTCACTTAGTGGGAGGTCGTAAAAAGCATAACCAGATAAAAACATGACTATGTGACTCATTAAGATAGCTAATGCGTGACGAGAGGTTTCAAAGGGCCCATAATGTATTGGTCACAAGTCACTTCGGCAGCTGACCAAGGAGAATGCAACTAGGTTGGTATGCGACTTAGCAACTAGAATAGAGCAGAATATGAGGTCATAGGTCACAAATTTAAGGCCCATATTGAACCTAACCAATGCGATTGGTGACTAGTAGGGGAAAGTCAAGCTTACACCTTTAGGGTATGATTTTTCTAAGTTGTGAAGAGAGCATGAAACCCTAAGAGACCACAAGCAAAGATTCGAAGGAAGTCTACTAAAGGGGGGGCTCCAAAATTTTCAAATTTTCATTTTGGGGTTGTTGTAGTCGCTACAAAAAGTGATGATGCACTAGTAGAACCTCATAGTCTTTGCTTAACTTTTATTCAAGATGAAGTCTTACCTTATGGAAGTATCATTCTAGGATCGTGAATCCCACCAATGCCATCAGGTCACCCTTTTTTATTGATTACAATCACCTCTCTACTTTGGTTTTGGCTTACTTTGAAACACTTCATTAATTAAGAAATGACACCAATGACTTTGATAGGGGTATAGATAGTAATGCATGGGCTTATAAATGTCAATATGGTAGTGGATCTCTGGTGTTTCTTCTCCTCTAGCAAGCTTGTTTAGTACCCTAGTGGAGTCACTTCAAGAAATCACAAACGTTGCTTTTCTGCCAGCATGCATGTTCAATACCCTAGTGGAGTCATTTGAATCACCTTTCTACGCAGGAAACCTTTCTCAATCCTTTACCATTTTATTCAATTTTATTATTTGTATGTGCTCATTGGCATCATTTATCAGACAATCATTTCGCCAAGGAAGATGAGGGATACCGACTTATTTTACATGCAAGAGAGGTTGTTCCTTATTTTTAAAGACTTTATTTATTATTCCCAAAGGAGTTTCCCATTATAAGTTTTCTCTTTATCCCTTCTTGAGTCACTAAGTCTAATACTCTTAACACACACATTTTAAATTCTAAAGCCAAGTCAAGGATTGAAGTTTTTGCTACAGATGTATAGGATATTTCAGTTAATTAGAGTTCCCATGTAATCCAGTTCTTATTTTCCTGCAAGGGTTGACTTATAAAGTGTTCAAAATCAATCATAGACAAGAGGTCAATAGTTGAACAATGGTGTAATAGCTACAACAACTTCATGGAATACATTCAACTTATGATAATGACTAAGAACTCTTTATTCGGATGCAAGGCCTTTTATTTACATACAAGAGGCCATTAAAGGGTGGGAAGCTACATAAAGGAAATGCATGCAACTAAAATGAGACCAGGAACTAAAAAGCAGGACATGACAGGAAATAAAAATTGTACAAGGGTGAATAGGAAACTACGAGAGTTGTTAAATAAAATAGAGCTTTAGATCTTAGCCATTTATGTGAAGAAGTTCAATATTTCCATCTAGAGTTTGGAGGTGATGGGTGTGTTGACCAAGTTTCTCTTTGACCCGAAAAGATCCAATCCATAGGAATTGAAATTTTATATGCTTTCATTGATCCTCATGAGCTTTATTCCAGTTTAGGACAAGGTCACAAACATTAAATTCTTTACTTCCTACAGATATCTTATCAAACCATAACTTAATTCGACCATGGTGTAAAGCACACTTTTCCCTAGCCTTCTACCTTTGTTCCTCAAGTTTAAGAAAAGTATCAATCCTATTTTTCTTGGTGGGACATGGAATATCTCGGGATTATTGTGATAATTATAGGGCGAGAAGGTACAGGTTTTGAGGTAGGATTGCTTCCTTCCCATATACAAGGAAGAAAGGAGAAGTTTAAAGAGATGGTTTTGGTGTGACATGATCAACCCATAGGGCATTGGTTATGGTATTTTGGCAATTCCTCTGATGTGACAACAAGGTCTTCTTGATGATGTGGATTAGGTTTTTGTTATTGGATTAAGATAAGTCATTTCCTTGGGGATAGTAGTTTGTAGAATGCTTTAACATGATACATTTTCCAAAACAAAATCATATAACTTGAATGATGAAAAGTAAATTGCATTATCAAACACTAGGGAGGTAGGAATGTCGAACTTGGTTATGATGTTCTGAGTAAGGAAAAGAATTTTCTCCTGGTCATTGATATTCCTTAGTGACATAGCTTGCACCCACCTTGTGAAATAATACATGGTTGTAAGGATGTGCCTTTGTTTTTTTGAAGAATGGGGCGTAATTTATCCAATGACATTCATACCCCATTGTTGAAAAGGATCTTCCACTGTAATGGGTTGGAGTGGTACAGCTGATCATGATTCCCTTCCAGCACACTTCTGACACATAGAACATTTTCTCGTGTACATATGGGCATGTTTGAATAAAGTAGGCCAATACAAACCAGCCCTCATGATCTTGTGTGTTGTTGTGTTTTCAACATAATGTTCTATTCTTGGCCCATCATGCATCTCCTTTAACAACCTTTCAACTTAATCATATTTTAACTATTTGAGTAGTATGTCATTGTGGTGTTTATGAATCATATTTTCCTATACCAACTGATAAGAGGCAACTTTAAGTCTAATGACCCTTTTTAGTTTCATGGATAAGGTACGAGACAAATTATCTTATCCTAGATATTACTTCATGTCAATATTACCATGATGACAATGAACCAGATTTGTGCACTAAATCATTCTAATACATTTTGATCTCCCACTCCCATCTTATCAATTCTTTTTCTGGTTGATTTGAGGCTTTAGTGGCTAGTTTACACAACCCATGTCCTTTGATTGTATGAGCAAGTTTGAATTCCAAATCATACTCCTATAGGTAGGTCATCTAGTTAGCTCTTCTTTCACCCAACTCCTCTTGCACAAACAATGACCTTATAGTCGGATGAGGTACAAACATTATCACATGATTTTGCATAATGTAAGGTCATAAGTGTTTAACGGTTGATATTAGGATAATTGAGCTCTAGATCTTGCAAACTGGTACTCATGAAATATATGGGCCACTCGTTACCCTAATTATCCTTTTGTGTTAACATGGTCACTAATGATGAATCTAAAGGAAAGTTATATAATATAAAATATTTATTGAAATCATGGCTATAGAGAGTGGGGGCTTCAATAATATCTTGCTTGATATGCTCAAAAGCCTTCTTCTCTTCTTAATTCGATTTGAAAATCACATCCCTTTTTATCATGTTCTGTAGTGGCTTCACTATCTGGAAAAAAGTCAGAAATAAACTTATGAAAAAAAATTAATCTTACGTAGGAACGACTCCATGACCTTATTTCCATAGGGATGCATAATTTGAGTGATAGCCTTTACACATTAAAGGTCAGATATGATACCACTCTTGGATATTATATGTCCCAAAAGGTTACCTTTAGAGACCGCGAAAATTATCTTTTTTTGGGTTGAGTGATATCCCATATTTCCTACAGCGCTCAAATATTTCCTTTAGGTGATGTAAATAATTTGATCTTCTTTTCTATAATACCATTACATCATCGAGATAAAATACCACACTTCAGCCAATGTGCCATTTAAAAGAAATATCCATCACCCTTTGGAAAGTAGCTCCAACATTAATGAGGCAAAATGACATGCATCGAAACAAAAACGTTTGTCACTTCATTCTAAAATTCATCTTTAGCTGACTTGGTTTAGCCACCAAGACTTGATTGTATCAACAAAAACCATCAAGCAAAGAAAATGTTTTAGATACAAAAACTGTTTGTGGAATCTACTCCATAGATGGGATAGGATAATTATCTTTATCTGAAGCTTGATTCAGGTTTCAGAAATTGATGCATAGCCAAATCTCACTAGACCTATTTCTTACATGAACCAGATTAGAGACCCAAGTGGAGTGTCTAACTCTAAAAATAATTAGTGTGTCGAAGAACTTCTTTAAATCCTTTTGAATGAGAGGTTCTAATGTTGGATGTAATTTCCTTAACTTTTGCTGAAACGGTTTGACCCTATCTTTTATAGGTATTACATGTTGAATGATATGGGTGTCATATGTTTTTAGGTCCTTGTACGACCAAGAAAAAACATCTCGATACTTCTTAAACAACTCAATAAAGGTTCATCTTTCCATAGGAGAAAAACACATACGGAGATTAATGAAAATTGGATCAAATTTCGTTCCAAGGTTGATTTACTCGTGCAACAATGTGGAACTTTCAGTCTTAGTGTTTAGAGGTCCCTGAAACCAGTTTTGTAAGTCAAAAATATTCTCAAGTGTAACAACACCTTTCGGCATGGGGTTTCCCTTACGCGATTTAGCTTCTTCATGTAAAGTTCTTTTGTGCTCTTATTCATTTATCGTTGCATCCTTAACTACATATGTGTTGGAAATAAAATTCAGTATCTGTTGATCATCATTAAAAGACTAATATTACTTAGATTATTCGGGATGACAGGTTTATAAATAATCTCAATAGAAAAACCATCCCTCAATGGTGTAAACCTAGCTACAACGTTAGCTATAATATTAGCAGTGACATTATTAATTCTAGGAATTGATTTAATACCAAAAGCCTTAAAAGAAGAAGTCAACCGCCATACCTCTTGTTAAATTTTTAGATATGGTGATAGATAGGGAATGCCATTTCATATCTACCTGGTGATGATATATGAATCACCAATTACCTTTAAACTTTCAACTTTGATGTCAATAGCCTTCTTTACTCCAAGGATCAGTGCCTCATACTTTGCAATGTTGTTAGTGCAATGAAATTCTAACCTACAAGAAATTAACAACTTTTTTGGGGGGGTCCATCAAGATACAATCGACACTAGCTCCATCTTGAGACTTATACCTATCATAATATAAAGTCCAAATATTGCTGCAATTGAGATATAAAATAAATTTATTTACATCTAAAGTACAAGATTCATTACCATTAGCTCGAGGGCAAGGAAGGAGTTCCAATTACATATATGGTGAAATGTGTGATTGCATGGCTTCATAACACTCGATGTCAATGTCCAAAAAGCACATTCCCAATTCTTCTTGAGAAAAACTGATGAGTTCTTTTGGTGCTTCCAACTTAGTGACTATGTGCTTCATATATGGCTCACTATTTACTCTGATTTAATTATTCTTACCCTTGTAGTGGAGCCGTAGATGTGACCAATATGTGGCAAAATACCCCTACAACTTGCTAGACCAATCCCTACTTAGAAACAATCAACGACCACAATATATATGCATTGATGCACTCTAGAATCAAAAGATAATTTGATTATTACGTTGCTCAATTCTCCCATGATAATAACTTGAGACCTATCAAGTTGAATGATCTTGGCATCTATCTTTTCCAGCTCAATATTCAATTTCTTACAAACTGATAGAGGCATGACATTGGTAGATGCACCAGAATCGACAAGAAAATTATGCATGTTGTAATTAAAGATCTCAAAAGTTAATAGGAAAAGAGGATTCTAACCTCTAGAATTAGAATTTGAAGCATTGAAAATAGATTAAACATTAATGGGGGCTTTGGACTAACCAAAAGAAGTAGGTGTTTAAGAGGCAGGACCCTTACCGGTGGATGACATGGCAGCAAGTTCTTGCCAATCATCTCCCTTTGAATGGCTAGCTTGGCGAGTTTGTATAATGACATGTTTACTTGGGTCTTCTTCATATCTTCAATAATGTTATACCTGATATCAGAAGATGTAGTCTCTTCTTTAGATGGTGGAAAAAAATTAATAG
The DNA here is from genome assembly GCA_000404065.3 of Pinus taeda. Taxonomy (NCBI): domain Eukaryota; kingdom Viridiplantae; phylum Streptophyta; class Pinopsida; order Pinales; family Pinaceae; genus Pinus; species Pinus taeda. The sequence continues at coordinate 165,660 of APFE031045155.1, forward strand.
GCAGAGAAGAATTAGTTAGAGCTTCGGGAGTGTTAGTGTTACCTTTACTGCTTGCCGAAGTGCTCTTTGAGGATTTTCTAGCTGAAGGTTGAGGAGTAGGAGTTTAAAGTTGTGTGGGGTTTCTCAGGGGGAAATCCTTCTTAACGTCCCCTTCTTTTTCTCTTCCAGTGCGGGCTATGCTACTAGTCCTTTACTCCTTAGGTTGTAATTCTTCATAGTTTTAGGAGGAGGAGCTTCCCCAATAGGAGCTTCTTGGATAGATTGGACTTCACCTCCTCAAAAAACTTATAATTCCAAAACAGAAGAGCCAACATTATCATAAAAAGAGGAAGCTTCCTCTTCCGCATATTTGGCCTCAGTTTCTTCTCCAATTGTCAAATCCTCAATCACCTTGCTCACCACAATAGTCATATTGTGTATCCATTGCCAACACATCTTTTCTAAGTGGGCGACTTGGTGACAAGTGTAGTAGATGTCCATGCCAAGATGTATGACATTTATATTCATGTTATAGCTTTGAAAAAACTTTGTGGGTGAATTATTACTCTTCTTGAAGAAAGGCTTGTACAATTTGTTGTCTAACGAACCTTCACTAGTATTTCTCTTTAGCTCGAACACTTCATTAGCTAACTGCTTCAGAGATTTAGCCTAGGCCTCAAAATCAAAAGAATCTTTGTCAGGAGATTTACTATATGGGGCTTGAGTTTTATTACTAACATATTTTGAATCTTCACGAGTATCATGCTCAAGTGATCCTATTAAAAGCAGGTCTTTTTCAATAACAAGAGCCTCTGCAAAATTCTCCATCAGTGTAATCTTTGCTTCCTCTTCACGAACATTGTAATATCATGAGATAATGCCTTATTACAATAGTCAACGGTGATGGACTCATAGAGAGAAACATCAGTTTGGAACTTGTTCAAGATAGTAGTAAACCTCTAATTAAAGTCCTTAACCTTTTATTTCTTATCCATCTCGAAATAACTCAACTTTATGAGAAGCATGGAAGGTGTCTTATGCTCTGTGAACTTTTTGAGGAAATATTTCTAAAACTCATCCCAATTCTATATGCAAGCCATGGGAAGGGAATGGTACCATGTAGCAGCTTTGTTCTCCAGGGTATGTGGGAAAAACTTGCAAGAAACATCATCATGTTGGACTCTCATCATCTGCAAAGCTAGATAGAAGTTGTTGATATGATATTCAGCAGTGGTTCCTTTCTCTGAATCAAATTTCGGGAGGTGCTTCCTGTTATCACTCCAAGAAACTCTCCTAGGTTGTAGCTCAGAGCCTAGTAACATATAATCTTCAATATTGTTCTTTGAACTATTGGAATAAATGATGGTTTGGATCAAGTTAGATAACCATTTTAGGTCTGTTTTCACTCAATATATGCATGAACGCCCTCACCAATACAAGGATTTAGACCACTAATGCTCAATAAGTTATAAATTTAATGGATAAATGGAGAATACTGACTATACCATCAGATTACATACATAAACTTACATCAATGGCTAGCTACAGGGAGCAAAATAGAATACTGACTGTATTGGCAGATGCATATATGACCACATATGGATGGCTAACTACAGGCAGCAAAGAATATTGCAAAACTAATATATCAAAGCAGAGATAAGATGACAGTTATCTGGCCTTAGACACAAAGAAAACATGAACAAATTGTTCAAGTGTAAGCATAGAACAGCAAAGAGAATGGACATTGAACATATAATGGCAAAAGAAGCTTATATTTCTAGAATGAAGATGAGAAGCTTGAATGAACAAAGGAGGAATAATCTCCAAAAGTTGAACCTGTATTACATCTTACTTTAGCTATTTATAGCCTGTTTACAATGCTCCTAAGCTCTAAGAGGCTCGAAGTCTTAGTCTGTCTAATATGCATTGTTAACTATTTTGATGCCCTTTAGGCAAAAATGGGATCGGAGTTTTCTACTTCTGACAGCAGAGTAACCGCTTTCAGATATTTTTAGTGGCTTGTTGCACTATATGGGAGTTTTTCTGTGCTAGAGATGATCCATAACATTTGTTGGTGTGGTTGTTGCGCTATCTGAGCTCCCTGAGCTTTCTATTTCAGGTTGCAGCGTGTTGTGGCCCTTCTCTTTCCCTTTTTGGGCTCTGTTTCCTGGCAAACTGTCTCCTGGGCACTGTTATATGGTGAAATAGGTCTTGGGGCCTTTGTGTTTCCCTTTAAACTTCAAACAGTGACTGTTTCTATTATAAACAGTGAAAACGCTACAATGCTGATAAATCCCACCTTCTTTGTGTATTTTGGACTTCAAAATCCTCAATAATATGGTTTTATTTTCTATTGGGTCCGGCCTTGTTGCCATCGCAAGTCGCTCTCGACCTGTTCTATGGTTCCCCTTGTAATTTGTAAATACAATAAAACTGTAAAACACATTGAAAATGGGCTTTATGCAGATTTAAAATATGATATTTTTCATTCCGGAAACCCATTGGGTCCAAGGTTCCATCACTACCGCGCTGCCTCAGGCTTCCTTCATATTTCGTTATATAACGAAAATACGGAAAAATGCATAAAAACCAGCCTTTTGTGAACTTGAAAATGTATATATTCTACTTCATCGCAATCACACTGCCCAAAGGATCCCTTGTATTTTGTTGTATAACAAAATACAAGAAAAAGAATTAAAACAAGGCTTTGGCGCAGACCTAAAAGTTTATAAGAAAACATTTATAATTTCGTCGGGTCCTCAAAATCGGGTTGCCCGTATGTATATGTAAAGGCCTCGCCCCTTTGGCTTCCACCGATACGATGTGGGCCGTCGATCTGCATGCATGATTGATGGTCCACATTGAATCGGCGATTGCTATCGCTCATTCCACACAACCTGCGTTGATACTCCGCCGATAGTGATCATTGGCGATCGCTAGTCGACGATGTCCAGCTCCGATTGCCACTGCTTGGGATCACAGATTTACGATTTGCCGCTTAGATCTAGGTCGTTGATCGGCCAGATCTAACAACAGTTGTGCATTCTTGGGTTTTAAGCCTGTGATAAGGGTTTTTTTACTGATTTTGAAGTCTTTTAGCCTCCCGATAGTGCATTGATTTCCCTTCCAAGGGCTCTCCTCCCTTTCTTGTTTCGATCTTGGGGTGATCTTAAGCACTTTTGAAGATTCCAAGAGCATTTTTGGATCCCTTTGCATGATTTTAAGCAAATTTGGAGACTTTGGGAGTATTTTGGATCCATTTTTAGGCCAAACGTCAACAAAGCTAACATTGGCTCCTTCTGGGGATGAAAGCCTCCCTGTGAGGTTTCAATAACTACAGATCAATGCCTTTCCTATAAAAAACAAGATCAAATCTTCCTCCTAATGTTGCATTGAGCATGGAGTCTATTTAGCATGAAATAAAAACCGAAAACAACATATTTACAATACCAAGGCTTGAAAGCCTTAACTAAAATAAAGTTCGAAGAACAACCCATTGAATGGGCCATCAAAAACATCTCTTCCTTCCTTTGATGCACTCCTTTTGAGAAAACAGTCACCAAACTGAAAATTGACCCTTTTTACCTTTCTATGAAAGGTTTCTTTCTCTTGGTCAATGTGCATATCAGCCAATTCATCAAAGACTTGAAAAATCCTATTGATTTGATCCTCTACTTCAAAAACTTTCCAGCATTTGGTATTATCAGGTAGAGCTGGTCTATATTTCACCTCATACCTATGTGCTTTCAGCCTTGGATGTTTTGCTTGGAAGGTTTAGCACACCTGCTGAATAATAAAGTCTGCTTTATACTCTGTTGTGTCATTTGTGACTTGAAAATTTAATATCAAAGATTAATCAATGTATTCCTCTGTGGGGGACACAAGGACTTCACATATTCCTGCAGCTTCCTTAGAGAAAGCCCCATAAAGGATCATGTCCCAAATATGTGGGCCTCCTTCCTCTGTGATCTGGAAAACTAGTTTTTTAAGCTGTGTAGAGGCCAACTGATTAGGCTTGGTAATGTCAAGAGCGAGCTTATCCATGACAGCCTTGGGCATTAGATTGTTTCTGGTTCCAGTGTCTATAAGACAATTATGAAGGATTTAATCATGAATAGACAGAGAAACATAGAATGATGGGGAGTTGTCTTCACAATTTTCAATCATTGGGTTGAGAATAACAGCTAGTTGGTCATCTTGTAGATTTACATAGTCAGTGGAGACTTGGGTCACTTTAGGCTCAAGATCCTCAAGGATGGATGCTTTGAAGGACTCATTCTTCACTAGTTCAATCAAAGGCATAGGTATTGTTGGCTTCTGAATTTCTAATTGAAACCTGAAAGAAGAAGAGGACTTGTCAAGGCCTCTTACCTCTCTGGCTAGAGCTTTGAGTATGATAGGATCAACTGCTGGTTGCTTCTTCTTATTAGCCTGTTGTTCTATAGGGATAGTAGCTTTATGAATAGGAGTTTCTTTCACATTATTCATCATAGACCCCAAATTATATTAGTGCTAATCTACAGTTTTTAGAACAGCTTTGTCATCCCATTCTTGGTTGATCGCACCATTGAATAATGACTTCTCATAAGCAGCTTTGGTTAAAAAAGTGGCATTGCCTTTGTCTTCCATACAATTGATCTCATCATCCTCTTCAAAGTTCTCTTCCTCCATGACTACATTTTGAAGAGGGGTCTTCACCCTTTGGTCTTCATTGGCATCTTTATTTCTTTGCAAAATCTGCAACTGCTCATTTGCTCTTCTATATGGATTTGGATTTTGAGGAGCAAAGGTATTAAGAACCCTTCCTTTCCTAGAATGTTGCTCAACCTTTAATTTGGAAACTTCAGAGGCTAATGACTCTATCATCTTGGCCATTTTATCGATCTTGGGATCTGAAGATGATGAAGGCTCGCCCCTCTGTCTCCTTCTATCAACATTACCTTTGAGCTTTTCTGTAGCCATGATGTTTGATTCTACTTCGAGGGTTGCATCTTGCATATCAGCCAAAGAAGCACATCGCCTCTCCCTCAACAATAAATAGAAGTCAGAATCAAAGGCGTTGGCATAGATGAGTCTAGCATAGGTAGTGGTGGGTTTCATTTCAGCTGGTATCTTGTTGTATATACGGTTAAATCTCTTATTAAAATCAAACAGCAACTCACCATTTTCCCTTTGTAAGTTCCCAAACTCAATGTGGTAGTAAAGGAGATCCTTCTTATCCCCCCAATGCTTTAGGAATGCATCAACTAAGGCCTCAATATCTGCTATAGATGCTACAGCCACTTCCCTGAACCATTTTCTAGCCTCTCCATCTAGGCTTTGGACAAAGACTCTCATCTAGACATCATCTTCACTAATGTCCAGGTTATCAGCATAGCTATAGAATGACTCGAGATGTTCTTCAGCTAAAACACCTTCAGTCCCAATGAACTTAGGCATATACTTCTAATACTCCCCAGTAGGCATAGCATTCAAAGGAGTGGGCAATGTTAGAGGTCCATACCTAGCAACTATGATTCTTTCCATTTTGGTAGGTGCTTGTGGACCTGCCATAGTTGTGGTGGCTAAAAGAGTACTGGTAGTCTGAATGATAGAGGGCTGAGGAGTGACTGACAGGACTAAAGGAGTATGATGGATAGGAGTTGAGGTTTCCTTTGGGCATACAACAAAAGGAAAACCTAAAGAATAAGGAGCTTTATGAATCTCTAAGAGTTTTTCTTCGTTGCTAGTATTAGAAGCTATACTCTCAACATATATTTGTTCTATTACAAGCCTTTCTTGAAGAGATATAGAAGATTGTTTAGGTTTACCTGATCCTGATGCTCCTTTCTATGATAACTTTCTCTCTTTGATGATTTTTTCAGGATTAGGTATTGGGTCAGCTTGTAGCTTCTGAGGGTTTCTCTGAGTATGCCTCACAAGCTGAGTGAGAACTATGAAGTGGAGTCACCAAGAGGTTCAGCCTCCAGTAGAGTTGCTATATAGATGATTACAACCCAAAAAGTGCCCAAAATTTGTCTATCATCAAAGTTGGATCTATGTCGTTTCCCAAGGAAGCTGAGCTTCAGTTTCCTCTCCCCAACAATGGCGCTAATCATGTTATCACTCCAAGAAACTCTCCTAGGTTGTAGCTCAGAGATGCCTGGTAACATATAATCTTCAATATTGTTCTCTGAACTATTGGAACAAATGATGGTTTGGATCAAGTTAGATAACCATTTCAGCTCTGTTTTCACTCAATGCATGCATGAACCCTCTCACCAATAGAAGGCTTTAGACCACTAATGCTCAATAAGTTATAAATTCAATGGATACATGGAGAATAGTGACTATACCAGCAGATTACATACATAAACATACATCAATGGCTAGCTACAGGCAACAAAAGAGAACACTGATTGTACTGGCATATGCATATATGACCACATATTAATGGCTAGCTACAGGCAGCAAAGAAGCTTGCAAATCTAATATATCAAAGAAGAGATAAGATGACAGTTATCTAGCCTTAGACACAAAGAAAACATGAACAAACTATTCAAGTGCAAGCATAGAACAACAAAGAGAATGGACATTGAACATATAATGGCAAAAGAAGCTTATATTGCTAGAATGAAGATGAGAAGCTTGAATGAACAGAGGAGGAATAATCTCCAAAAGTTGAACCTGTATTACATCTTACTTTCAGCTATTTATAGCCTATTTACAATGCTCTTGAGCTCTAAGAGGCTTAGAGCCTTAATCTTTCTAATATGCATTGTTAATTGCTTTGATGCCCTCTAGGCAAGCATGGGATCAAATTTTTCTGCTTCTGACAGCAAAGTAACCACTTTCAGATATTTTTAGTGGCTTGTTGCGCTGTCTAGGAGTTTTTCTGTGCCAAAGATGCTCCATAATGTTTGTTGGTGTGGTTGTTGCACTGTTTGAGCTCCCCGAACTTTCTGTTTTGGGCTGCAGCATGATGTGGCCCTTCTCTTTCCCTTTTTGGGCTCTGTTTCCCTGCAAACTGTCTCCTGGGAAATGTTATATGGTGAAATAGGTCTTGGGGCCTTTGCATTTCCCTTTAAACTGCAAACAGTGATTGTTTATGTTATAAATAGAAAAAGCGCTACAACACTGATAAATCCCACCTTCTCTGTGTATTTTGGACTTCAAAATCCTCAAAAATATGGTTTTATTTTCTATTGGGTCCAGCCTTGTTGCCATCGCAAGTCGCTCTCAGCCTGTTTTATGATTCCCCTTGTATTTTGTAAATACAATAAAACTGTAAAAAACATTGAAAATGGGCTTTTGCAAAATTTCAAATATGATATATTTTCATTCCGGAAACCCATTGGGTTCGGGTTCCATCGCTACCGCACTACCTCAGGCTTCCTTCGTATTTCGTTATATAACAAAAATACGCAAAAATGCATAAAAACTGGCCTTTGCGGACTTGAAAATGTATATATTCTACTTCCCGAACCCGAAAGGGTCTGGGCTTCATCGTGATCACACTGCCCAAAGGATTTCTTGTATTTCGTTGTATAACAAAATACATGAAAAAGCATTAAAACAAGGCTTTGGTGTAGACCCGAAATTTTATAAGAAAACATTTATAATGTCGTCGAGTCTACAAAATCATGTTTCTTGTATGTATATGTAAAGGCCCCGCCACTTTGGCTTCTGCCGATGCAATGTGGGCTATCGATCTGCGCACGCGATCGATGGTCCACGTTGAATCGGCAATCGTTATCACTCATTCCACACAACCTGTGTCGATACTCCACCGATACCTCCGCCGATGTGACTCGCCGATAGCTATCATCGACGATTGTTGATCGACAGTGTCCAGCTCCGATTGCCACTGCTCGGGATCACTGATTTTCAATTTTCCACTTAGATCTGGGCCATTGATAGGCCAGATCTAACAAAAGTTGTGCATTCTTGGGTTTTAAGCCTACAATAAGGGTTTTTTACTGATTTTGAAGTGTTTTAGCCTCTCAATAGTGCATTTTTTTCCCTTCCAAGGGATCTCCTCCCTTGCTTGTTTTGATCTTGGGATGATCTTAAGCAATTTTGAAGATTCCAAAAGAATTTTTGGATCCCTTTGAATGATTTTAAGCAAACTTTGGAGACTTTGGGAGTATTTTGGATCCATTTTGGGCCAAACATCAACAAAGCTAACACTTCCCAAGATGTCGAGGCATATCATGTAACTAGCCTTGGATGTCCAGAGGATGCTAAGCCATCCAAACTAGAGGTTGTTGTCGGTTAGCTCTTGGTGGATTGAGATCCATTTGGTTAAAGTTTTCCCCTAGTCACTCTCAAAATCATACCTCGATCATCCATTATTATGAGGGATATTATCCTCATTCCTTATGTCTCTAGGTACCTTGAGATTCCTTAGATTTCTAAGATTTTTGAGATTTCTCAGGTTTCTCAAGTTTCTCTCAATTTTAAGATTCCTTTCATTTTGGGAATCTTCCTCATTCTGTATGTTTACTTGGTTCCTATTATTTCCTTCACCCTATGGTGTTTGAACATTCTCAACATTATCATGCTAACGATAGTTCCCACTTTCTAGATTCTCTTCCCGATGACATTCCTCTTATGAACTAGGTGGGCTTTCTAAACCTTGGATTGCATGTCTTTCAAAAACATATGCATAGTCATCCAAGGTCATATTATTTAAAACTTCTACTAAACTTACTATAAATCCCTTACAGGTATTGTGAAGCTTCATTGTACGTGTATGAGGTAGGGAAGATATAGCAGGGATAACTCCAAGGATCTTAGAAAATTGACAAGTAATGGGGCGTAGATCTCTCATTTTCTCATATGTGACTGCATAGAGAGGTGGAGTATCTTCAAGTGGGGAATATTCAAGTGGGGGTGGTTGAGTATCAATAGAAGGAGTGTTAACAAAAACTGGTCCTTGAGAAGGATGATGAGAAGGTAAGGGAGGAATAGGATGAGGTTGATTTCTAGCTTGTTAAGAGGGTTCGGGGCGGGGACAGGTGTTTGTGCCAGCCATTGGATAAGAGGGGTGACCCTCCTTCTAGAGCCAAAAACATTTTGATGGGATGGAATGTTCTTCCAACAATTAGGGGATATCCCCGATGTAGAATCTCAATTAGAATCTGCATTATTTGGTTTAGGGATCCCATCAGGTATGTAGACCCGACTTCCATCAAGTTGGTTGAGAGTTGCTTTGGAAAAAAGGGACACTAAAGTTAGAGAACAAATAATTCTTTAACAAATGAAAGTAAGCAACTTATGGAAAATCAACACATGAGACACTATGAATAGCAAATACGTAATATTAATGCACAAATCTCAAGAAAATCAGTGTCAGTAAAGCTTCAATTCAACCCCATGCATGTTATAAAGATGAGTTTATCAATCATGAATAAGTTTATGATCAATAACACCATGAAAGCATAAGTAAGTGCACAATCCTACAATGGTATAGTGCTTAAATCAATAAAGTAGTTTATTGACATAAACACAAAAATAAAACACATCATATATCATACATTCACCATGAGAGAAGTCCCATAATGCATGATGAAACATGAGAGAACTGCACACTACGGCTCAGAAATTTTGAACATTAAGCTGAAATATCCATAGCACCATCACATGAAAAGTCCATCAAATCCATGAGTGGAAATATAAAATCACTTCTTTCATTCACCAAAAGATCTATTATTTCTCAAACAATATGTACAACTAAGTCCAAAACTAAAAGTCAATTACAATGAGCCATGAGGACATATTTATAGAAAATGGGGTGACCTTTCATCTACCCCTGTGACTCTTGAGTTAACCCATGATAGTTCACATTCTCATCTAACTCCTTGCTCTACTAATGACATATTACATGAGAGTAAAGAAATGTTCCTACTCTACTAATCTAGTTACTGAGAGATATGGGACATCCAAATGCAATTCTTTTACTAGGTATTCATGCCAAATCTTGTACTTATTTGCAATATAGGTAACCTTATGTTGTAGCTCATCTTTGTGCCTGTGAAGACATTCTAGCGAATCTAGTAACAAAGTGGACTTCTTAGTCTTCACTTGATTTGATAAGGTCATGAGATTGGTGTACATCTATATAGGTTCCACCACATATTGGGCAATTATTTCTTTCATAACCTATAAGTTCTCCATAGTAGTAGCTTGTTTAAAAGGATCCTAAAATGCTTGGATTTCTTATTGGACTTCTTCTTGTGGCCTAACTTCACCCACCGAACCAATAGAAGGGACTTTATGCACCTAGATAAGAGATTCCCAACCATTAAGCAAATGCTTATATGAGGCTAACACCCCATCCAAGTCCTTTGTTAACTTGTCATGTGAATAGACCTTGATGTGAATTGTAACTTTATCATTTTCTGTAGTTATCTAGTCCTTTCTTGGGAGTGTTTTCGGTGCATCTAGATACTGAATGGTCCACTTATGTATGTTATCGATTGTTGTTATGGCTTGTTTGAGCATTGTTCCTCTTTATTTAGATTCTTCCTGCATATTTGGGAATGTTGATGTAACCTAATCCAACTTCATCATTTCTTGATAGACTAGGTTCATGACATCTTCTAATATTGTCATATCACCTTGAATAGATGATTGTAACTCTTTGTTTCTTGAATGAGTCATGCACAGAGCTTGATTTTCATTTTGTACTTCTGCAACTCTTTGTTCAAAAGCATCAAATTTGGCTTGAATATTGACACTTTGTTTGTTTAATCTATTCACATTCAAATTTGTTGTTGCCACCAAGGTAGGTCTAGTTGAAGCAATCATTTCTTGGTTCATGGTAGCATTTAATACAATATCCTTTTCTGTGACCACCGATATAACTTTTTTCAGATTCTTCACATATCACTTTTGTCTTTCTTGCATTATCTTGCATTGAATCTGATCGAATGTGAGCCTGGTAATATCCAAGAACTCCTCTTCTTCTTCTTGCGAGAAACCCAATTCTTGCAATGGGAAGGGTCCACCAGTAATTGGAGTGGAAGGGGGATGTCCAATAGAGGAAAATTTGACTGCATTTCAGACCCCTGTAATTATTGATCATCCACTATTTATCTATGTTTCTCTCTGAGTAGATCTTCTTCAAATTATTTAGCAAGATCCTACTATTGTCTTTTGGGTTCCTCTTCTTCTCTATGCTTCTTGTCTTCATCCGCTTTCCTTCTTTTTTTCCTCCTTAGCTTTTCATCTTAATTCCTCTTCTTCTTGTTTCTTCCTTATTTATTCCTCCCCCTACTTCTTCTTCCATTCTGCCTCTTGTGCCCTTCTCTCTTCTTTTTCTTTCCTCTATTATTCTTCTTCCTCTAACTTCCTTCTTTTTTCCTCATCTTGTCATTTCTTTAAAAGTTCATTCTCATATCTCCTCTAGTTTTTTCCCCTTGTTTTTGTTGCTCCTCTTCTCTCTTCCTTTAAATTTCTTGTTTTCTCCAAGCTATGGTTGCATTCTTTTATTCCAGGTTTTCCTCTCTATCACTTTCTCCTTCTTTATATGACTCTTGATTAGTTTCTTCTTGTTGGTCACCCTTCTACTTCTTTTATTTTCCATTCTTGTTTTCCTATCCCTTTTTCCTTTCAAGGAAAGCTCTTTTGTCCTCGAGACTCATGCTTTCCTTGGTTTCATCTTTTGATTTTTATTCTTCTTCTTCTAGTTTCTCATTTGGACCAAATCCCCTAGAATTATTATATAATTTATTGATTTTATCTTCTTCATCTCCTTTCTAATGTTTATAGCACCATCCAAAACCAAATTCCTTACAATGCATTGTTGCAACACCTTTTGGATCATATTTCGAGAGACTCAAAACAAAAAAACGCAAACCTTTTATTTCCTCATATACTTTGAAAGTTTGAAGAGAGTATGCTCTAATTTCTAAAGGGAACATAGGCCATGTTTGTTTTTACCCTTTGCTAGTGTCTTAGATAGCCTATGCTCAGTTGGTAGAAAACTTCTTGTAAGAGAAATCTATCTGTCACTATCATTGGGAGAGTGTGAGGAAGCTTGCATGTGCAAAAAACCATGATATATGTTTCTTCCCTAATTGGGAACTAATCAACCACTTCAATGATGGTATTTTAGGCTCACTCTGACATACAAGGTGGATCATGACCAAAAAGTGCTTGATATAGAGGAGAAATAAAATACTCTGTAATAGTTTCAAATAAATTTTTGTAACCTGGGTTCCAAAAGCTCTTATAGTAAATGTGTACTAGCTCCAGTACCTTTGGGGTCCATTGCACACTCCACCCTTTGAAATGACATTTTGCACAAACTAAATTAAGTAGATAAGATTCCATGTAAAATTTTGATGTCTTACCTTTCTCTAGATTCTTGGCTATTTGACTATTTGACTTGAGTGTAGCTACCAAGATGCCCGCCCAATTGAATATGGTTTCTTTAGTGGCTACTATGTGCATCAGAGGTACCCATGCCCCAAGGAAGGTATCTATATATGTTCTCCTGTAAAATCTATTCATCATAGATGCCATCAACTGATACACTTTTTTTAAGCCTTACGTATTATATATTTGGTCTTCCATGACCTTGAATTTAGTGGGTTCCTGCCACCATGATTTCATTATGTCTTTGGAACCTTTGGTAGTTTCATTGAAAGTTGTTAGCCATCTAGTGTTGAAATTTTATTCTTGTTCATGTAGCCTATAATAAGTATTAATATCAGCAGAAATGAAATATGTCAAAAGATCTCCATCATGTCTCCTGATTTCCCATTGATCCTCGTCTACATGTTGTAATAACCAATCTATGGTCTCAAAGAAAGGAAAAACTAGTGAGTGTGCAACTACTTTATGCAACCGATATCTTTTGATATTGATATATACCTTGAATTTTTCTCTGTCTTGAGGAGTGTTTGGATTGGAAAACTCTAAGTAAATTCCCCACCAAGTCAGCTTGGAATTCTTGTTGATATTGCACACTATCTCTCCATAAATTGGCATAGAAGGGGGTTGCCCACAACTCCTTTGATACTACTTCCTACTCTAGCATATCTCTTGTCCAAACCTCTATGATAAATTTTGACCATTGGTGGTATTATCTCTTCGAATAAAGATGAAACACTTGTGCAATCCATATCAACATCACCTGACATTACAAAAATGTGATCCCAAGATGAAGATGTTAATTTGAATGAAAATAACACTTTAACCTGAATAAAATATCATTGGTACAAATAGGTGAATCACTTGGTCACAATTTAGATCAGTGAAGAAGTTCGTAGTCTCAATTGTTGAGACAAGTCAAAAAAATCTCAAATAGATAGGTCACAATCACAAGGTCGTAGTGGAGGTAGAGAGTCACGAAAGAGACTGACTCCTATCAATGAATAGATGTGATTATGTGATTAATGGCAGTTAGAGATTTGTAGAATGGAGAAGGTCACGAGTTGCATGGGCCATCTAGTCTCATTCAAAGTTGATGTTCTTTATGCAACCTCATGATAATGTGATCAAGGGAAAGATGGATCGTGTGTTCATAGTATGCAATAGGTCACAAATATAGAAGTCTATCAAGTTATGACCTTGCTACCTATTGACGGTGATGGACCCGCCAACATGTCAGGGGATCTCCCCGGTAAGAAGTCCCAACTAGACCTTAGATCGTTTGGTGTAGGAGTCCCAGCAGTGGGTCGTACAGTATCGCCTTGACCGGCATTTCACACAGAGGAAAGTAAGATGTCCCTATTGGTAGCAAGGGTGTGACATATGCAGTAAGTCAAGGAAGGTGCATGAGCAATTATAACACATAGAGGATGAGGTGAGTGTGCCCCTTGGAAACCTATGAAAGCACGAAGTTAAGAAAGGAACACACGAGCTAAGATGCATCACAAACTAGAAGGAAAGTGAGCTAGCAATCCAAAGTGATGGTTAAACCAACATCACATTTCAGTAAGTTTCATACATACATATACAGAAAATATTTGCACATGCATGTGTAAGAAAACATATACATATATCATTTAGAGTAAACAAGATAGCTGAAATAAAATATGATGTATGCATGAAACGTGTTGGCTCTGTTATATTAAGAAGTGTAAGTTCCAGTCATACAATACAACCATGACCAACCATTAGTTCCGACAATGGAACATTATAGTCACTGCCACCTAATCCTCAAAAGATATATACTAGCTCTGCACAATGTAGAAGCCAAGGCTCGTTAAAATATTGTCCAAGCTCTCTCTAAGCTACTCCTATCATAAGCTTGGCTAACAAAAATCCTTTACAATGAGTTCAACTATCGACACTTGAACTTCCACTTGACAAGACATTACATACAAGCTGCGCATGTACCCATGTGAGACAAAATGGATTGAGAAAGCCATGAAAGACATCACTAACACTTGAACCATTGTGGTGGGATTAAATCTTTCACATCCTTGTGATGGTTGATGGTGGTGAACTAATGCCAAGCTTGGTCGTCCTGATGGTGTTTGTGCGCTCAATGGTGACATCCTTCTGAAAGTGAACTCTTACCTCCATTGCATCCAGGTACACTGATATGGCCCCTCTACCCAACTCATTTGATATCATGCACATCATCATCTTAAGTGTGGCTAGACTAGAAACATGCTGATGCCTAATGTCTATGATGATCTCTAAGTGTGTGATGGTGACCATGCACATCAACTTTTCAAAGTACATGTTCAACTCCAGTTGGACTTGCTTCTTGTCTTTGCCTCGGTGAGTGTGCCAAATGGATAAGATCACATGCGTGCGCACAATGACATGCATGTTTTTGAATTCCCTTGCATGGGATCAACAACACTACTAACCTTGTCTACTCCGTGCCAACTGATTGGATGGATCTATAACTTGTGTATGCGTAGTTTCATTCGTCTGTGCATGTTGCGCCCACTACTATACGTGTTCCTGCTGCAACTCGTTCTCTCGTCTGTGAAACTCTTGTTCTTCCTTGAGTTGTCACTTCCGCACATGCAACTCCTTCTATGTTTCTCTCTCTGTCCTCACTCAATCTTCATGTCGCACCATCACCTCATAGTCTCAATCTCCAAAGTTGCTTTCATCACAAGTGGATCTACTTGAGCTTGCAACTTTGTTCCACCTCTGTGTTGTCAACAACCTTCCTCTTGCATTTGTTGCATGCAGGTGTGTTGCCTTCTCCTACTGTTGATGGTGCTACTTGTTGTGACCTTGTTGCCATTTCATTTTGATATCCTTGTCCATGAACAATTCAATGTGTTCATAGATAGGCAAGTTCATAGACACTTGATCAACTGTATCCCCAAGTGTGCTCTGAACAATGTCTATGACTCTTCTCTCCTGGAAATCCATTGTACTTACGTTGTTGAGAGGCAGACGAACACTTATGATACCTGGATACATAGCAACACTCATGAAAAGTAATTTGTCAGTCGAAAACCAAAACAAACTAGAGGACTGACATGCAACATATCGGTGTGACTACCTCTGAAGATTGTGTAATTTTCACTAGGAGGCTGAGAGACTGATTGCCAAAACTGCACAAGGCACAGTCCAAGCTGTCAGGAGGCTGACTGACTACTGAAACTACGCAATGCACAGTCCATCCTGGCCTACTGAGGACTAAAGTTGAGCAATGCGCAATTTCAGTCAGTAGTGAAATGCAACCAACAAACTGCATTGCGTAGTTTATGGTGCCAGTAGGACACTGCCTCCAAGAATTTCACAATGTAAGTCTGGAGGTTAGTGCTAGGCTAGACTTGCACAATTTCTGGAGGGAAGGCAGAGCCTTCACTTCCGGAAATGCACAGTGCTAGCCAAGCAAGTGTTATCAGGAAATCTAGTGTCCACTCGGAGCTGCTATTCCCACTAAGACTGGTAGCTATCTTATAAACAAACAAACTAAAACTACTTTCGCTTTCATTTATGAGAAGTAGATAAGAGGGGAACAAAGGACACCAACCTCAGTCTTGTGCCTAGTTCCTTGCTTAGTTCCTCTCCCTTCTGACAGATCTTCGCCGCTCCTCTTTCGCCTACCCAGCTTCAAAGAGCACCTATAGAATCAAAGCAGCATAATACTATCGAAGAACAAAGATCTACAATCATATGCAATACAGGACCAGATATGTATTGGCCATACAAATGCATATATCATCGAACATACAAGAATGTGGAGGAAAAATTGAATAGCTTTATTAATATCAAGAATAGCAAAGAGGATTACAACCAATTGTTCTGACCCAGCATCATCCTCTCAGCATGAAAGCCCTTCTTCACCTCATGAAGCTTAGATCACCAACACTATGATGTTGCACCAGGAAACCAATAGCATTCCTTACAAGATACAAGATTCCAGCTTTGGATCTCTGTGATGAGGGATCATATATATATGATTGCAGGGGGTGAGTCGCTTCTGGATTTTTATTGTGTCCTCTCTCTGATAGTTCTTGATTCACTTGGAGATTGATGATTCTACTCATCCCTGGGCGAATTCAGAGAGGCAAGTGTCACAGGAGAAGTTTCTGGAAGATTCCATGATGATCCACCTTGCAAACTGTCTTTTCCATTTGTCTACTCTCGCCCATCGCACCCTACAGAAGGGCTTTCTAGTATGCATCACACCCTTTACATTGAGCAGGTGAGATGCATCGCACCCTCTGCACTAGGCAGTCTATATGGTCCAATTTTGACCAGTTCTGAGCAATTTTCTGTGGAAAACTTTTGGGAGATGATGTAACCAGCTGACCTTGTTCCTTTAGGGAATGAAGCAACACTTTTAGGGAATTAGGAGCCATTGGTTTATGCACATGTATGATTGGGGTTGCAGTGCCCAAAAATGTCTATAACAGTTACCCCCTAAAGCATGAGGTCATTAATCTTTTGATGTCAGGTGAAATTCTTTATCATGAGGATCCGAAGTTTTTTCAAACTGGAAGGCGAACTGTAATAAGATAAAATACAATACATTATCTTCATAATATTTTTCATGATCTAGCTAAGGCGGGCATTCCCATGCTCAACTTTATAAATTCATTTTAATGTACATAGGACAAACAACTGTCTGTGTAGCAGACTGATGATTCGGACAGAGTCATCATCCTTTGATTCAGATGATCATCTGTTCGGCAATGATGTACATTTGATGTCTTTATATTCCTAAATATATCGCAGCCTAGATGGATGAAACTAGATCTGGGGTCTTCAAACTCGTTCAATCTTCACTCTGAGTACAAGTCAATCCATGTGAAGGATGTTCTGGAGTTGAACATGGAAAGACATCGCCTTATTACCAACCAATGATGTAATTTGTTAACAGGCGCGAGAGGAATCACCGATAATGATGATGACCCTCAAGGTATTGCAGTACAATTCGCGTGGTGTGAAAAATGGACTTGGCGTTGAACACCACGAAAAATATTTCGATCGAAGGCCATTGATGTAAACCTGTCACCGGAAGTGAGAAACTTGCCATTGAGGCACACAAGCTTCAAAGTACTGAAAGGATTGTTCCTAGGTTGACTTCTTGGATAATGAGCTGATGTCGACAAGAAGCGACCCATCATAGGAGGGCCTTAATGAATCCCACATCTACGACACAAAATAGAGCAAATGATTTTAGAGGTGAAAACAATCTGATGATACAAGGTTCAGGGTGGCAATCATGAAAGAATGGAGCGTGAATGTATTGCAGTGGATGAGACACAGGTGAATTATCTAAGCAACTTCTCTTGAACATACCAGCGACACTGAAAATGGATTGGTAGCGTTAACCCCAAAGATGGATGGTGTGACAGACCTGTTAGTGTCAGTCTTTCCAGCCTTCCTCCAGTGATCAAATATGCTCTTACAAAGTGATTTTGAAGTGTCAAGGTCAAATTTTGTCATTTCAGTGAGTCTTCAAGCAAAAT
>APFE031045155.1:202908-227514 GCA_000404065.3 Pinus taeda
CACAGGAGAAGTTTCTGGAAGATTCCATGATGATCCACCTTGCAAACTGTCTCTGCCATTTGTCTACTCTCGCCCATCACACCCTACAGAAGGGCTTTCTAGTATGCATCACACCCTTTACACTGAGCAAGTGAGATGCATCGCACCCTCTACATTGGGTAGTCTGTATGGTCCAATTTTGACCAGTTCTGAGCAGTTTTCTGTGGAGAACTTCTGGGAGATGATGTAACCAGCTGACCTTGTTCCTTTAGGGCATGAAGCAACACTTTTAGGGACTTAGAAGCCCTTGGTTTGTGGACATGTATGATTGGGGTTGTAGTGCCCAAAAATGTCTATAACAAAAAGCCACGGTCCAGGCCAAGCAGCCCAGACCAACCGACGGGCGACTGAAAACATGAGAAGACTAAATGCATGCTGAGATGAGTGAAAATAAGAGTGAATGATCATACATGCAAACAACAAGTGAAGGATTCAAAAAATGGGAAAGCATGCATGTGTGTGAAGCGAGTCGCCGCAACGACGATGGTTCATGCAAAAACAATGTCATTTATGCGACAATAGTGAGATGCAAACGAAAAATGAAATGGTTCTTTTACAAGCTAACATCAATCAAAATGACAGCAAGTTCTCATTGAAATCAAGCAAACAACACTCACACAAAAAGTGACAGAAACGCAACATGAGACATGAAAAGCGGGCTTACCCCGAGACAGCTAAGCTGAATGTGTCGACGACTCCTAGATGCGATGTGGGATGTAAGAGCTACAAGATCGATGCAAGAAATGAGCTCTGCAACATCCATAAAATGAGTTTTGATAAAATTGAGGTTGTGACATGCATGCCACAAGTCTAGGAAAGTGACACTTGGGAGGAGGTTTCTGAAATGATCCTTGCATGTAACCTCCAACTGCTAAAAATAGATCCATGAATCAAGGGATGCCTTTGCATTTTGCCTTGGGAAAAGCAATTCATGGATGCAAATCAGTTTTACCTGGTCTCGAAGGGAACCGATCAACCTAAAGGTATGTGCATCGGTCCGTGAGCCTGGGATGAAAATTGTGCAGTTTCTAGGCTGAGTAGAGATGGTTGTCCCAGAGGGATTACAGAATTTATGGGAGGAACATGTGATTGTCTCCTAGGATTGTGCAATTTCTGGGCTGAGCAGCTATCCTGGGTAAGACCAACCAATTTTATGAGGGAAGCTTTTTTGACTGCATTTCACAATTTCTGAGCTGAGCTGTTGTCATGGGTCAGACCTCCCAATTTTCTCAAGGAAGCCTGCCTGATTGTATTGCGCAATTTATGAGCCCAGCAAGTTGCCTGGCTGGATTTGCGCAATTTTTGCTAGCTGATGGGTTGGCTATCCTAGAGGGACTGTGCAATTTCTAGGAGCGGCAGGTGACTGCTGCCCATAATTGTGCAATTTTTGGGCTGAGCAGCTGTCTTGGGATGAATTGTGCGATTTCTGAGAGGAAGGCTCTCAATAAGAATTGCACAATTTTGGAGCCTAGCTGGGTGTCCAACTGGGTTTGCGCAATTTATGGAGGGAAGCCTGGTTCCCCTCCAAAATTTCCCAATTTCGAGAGGAAGGTGCTCAACCAACAACTAACACTAAGTCTGGAAATCAACATGTGGAGGGGGTGGAACAAACTTGCATGCACAGGCTAACAAGACTCTATGAAACAATTGAAGCTGATGTGCTTGACAGTGCAAGACATGCTGCTCAGGATGCTTGGTAGGGAGGCTCCAAAATGAAGCTAAGGCAAAATTTTGGAGCGTGGTTGTAGCCACTATAACAATTTGCGACACATCGGAATAACTCCGGCTCTCTGAATGGACCTTGTTTGTGAAAATCAATTCTAACACCTCCGGAAGTATTGTTCAGTTCTTTGTTCATCTTGTTTCCACACTTGCTTGATTGTAAGATGTAGCATCTGCCAAGCCCTTGGTCGGTCGACACACATTCCAAGCCAAGCCAACACAGTTGTTTCGATTGGGGATGAGGAGTATATTGGTGCACAAGTAGTATAGTCGTCAAAGTTTTAGTTTCATCTCTGGTGTTTCTCTGTTGCCAGCCGGCCTAGACAATACCCCGACAGAGTCACACAGGAACACAAGCATCTCCACTGCCAGCGAGCCTGGTGAGTACTCTGGCACAATTACTTGCATCACCTCTTTGCGTAGGAAGTCTTTCTCTTTTTCGCCTTATTCATTTTTTTTTGGAAAATTTTCACTTTTTCATTTTTTCATTTTTCATTCATAATTGTGCATAGCACTTATTCATTTAATAGGCGAAAGAGGGATCCTGACTTATTGAGAGCAGAAGAGGTTATTCCTTCTGAGAAGTAGTTTATGCTAGGATATTCTGACACATAGGAAATAGTTAATATAACTTGGTCTAGTGTAGAGTTAGGTAAAGTGTGTTTCTTTATTATGTACTTTTGTAGCTTACAATCTGACGGTCACGATATGTTCTAGACATGAAGTGATCTGACGGTTCATTCTTTTCTTTGTATTACTGGCACTTGATCTGTGGCTTAACACTCAATTGGTCCATGATCTCTATTTAAAGAGAATGGAGGGTCATTTGTAAGGTGACCATTCATGAGAGAAGCTTATGTAAATTTTCTTTATTTTATTAATAAATTTCCTGAAGTGGCCATGTTGGCTCAGGCCGTGGACTATTTCCCTCTTTGAGGGTTTTAACCACGTCAATAATATTGGTGTATTGATCTGTGATCTTTTTGTGAGTGGTGTCCTTTGGTGTTCTATCTGAGGAACTTACCTTGTAAATTTCTAAATGGTATCAGAGCTATTTCAGGGCCACACCCCATGGTGATCCAAATCTGAAGCCGGTACAATGACATTCGACTGCAGTTTCCTAGATCTATTGTTTCTGACTGCTTTCGAGCCGAGAGGACTGCTCTATTGTGTTAGGAGTAATTGTTCCAGTGAGGAACCCCTTTCGTTTCACGCAAAAATGCTTTCGGTAGCCCTAGGTACATCATTTTTAAGATCTGCAAGAATACAGTCTTTATTTGTAGTTTTAATTATTCATCTCTTTGTTTATTTCAGTTTATTTAGCTCTATGTTTTTTATTACTGAATCTATATCTTTCATTTCTGCGTATGCTCTTTGCCCCGCGACTCTATGCGATTTGAGCAAATCAGAAACAAAAAGGAAGGATTTTTCTCATGCGTATGCTCTTTTCCACCATGCCTTAGTGTGATCTCAGAAAATCAGAAACATTGAGTAAAATATTTAGTTTCTGGCAAAAGCTAACATCAAGCCATAAGGTTTGGTTTTTTTTTTGCATGTCTGTGTTGGGTTATGTGATTTTTTGTTTTGTAGGAAAAAATGGCTTTTTCAAGTAAGCACACACTCCAAACTTTCAGTGACTATTTTTTTTTTTTTTTTAAATCCCTTACTCTTTTCCAAAAATTACTAACATTTTAAACTAGCTCACTTGGTCCAAAGTTACTTTATGAGAATAGAGGTCTTGGGTTCAAGCCTCTCTTTTTGTTGAGTTATGTTTTCAAAAAGCACATGTAACTTGTGTTTTAAAGTTACTTTATGTAAGAGTGTACTCACCCATTATAAAAAGTGAGTCACTTATAATTCTAAAGTCTCTTTATCTTTTATTTAAGTTACAATTTAGTGGTTAGCTCATAAAATACCATTGTAAAAGTGACTTTCAGTTATTTATAAAAGTGGGTCACATAATATTTTTTTTTTAAAGTGAGTTAATTAGATTAGTTTGGAAAGAAGGGGTATTTTTTTTAAATATAACATTATCATTCACTTCCGCACATTCACATACTTCAACGTCATCTTCGACAACTTTTCTTCAAAAGACCATAACTTCTTCATCCACAAGCCGTTTTTTTTAATCAGCCTAATTTTTCGAGATATTTCTATTGGAACACTTACTTTCAACATCTACAGCTTCAGTTTCTATTAAAATGGAAATTTCATGCCAAGTTATGCTTGATAGCACCAACTACTTCCAGTGGGTGTCCTACATGGAGGAATTACTTAAAAGTAAAGGTCTTTATAGAATAGCCTCAGTCCAAGAGTCTAAACCTAAAGATGAAAATAAGCAAGCCAAATGGGAAAATAGGCAAGATCAAGCACATGGGTTGATAGGGATGTCTATTTCTCTAATCCTTAGATTCCATATCGCAGAACTTGATACCCCTAATGAAGCAATGAAATAGCTCAATAAAGTTTTTGGAATAAAAAATGAAATTAGAGCCCATTAACTCGAAAATGAGTTGCTTACGTTGGACCCCAATCATTTTTCTTCCATTGAAGATTTTTTGTCCAAGTTCAAAACCCTTAGATTTCTCTTGGAATGTGTTAATGTTAATAAAGAAGATGGTAGCCTTATCTATTCTATTCTTACTAAGTTGGGACCAGCTTACTTTGTATTTTTTTCCACCTTCCATTCTACTAGAGAAGCATTTATTTCTCAAAGACAAGACTACAAGTCCTCCTCTTTTGATGCCTTTTGTGATTCTTTAATAATAGAACAAACTCTTACATCTTGGTCTTCTTAATCTTGGAAACTCTTCTAAGAAAGCCTTAGCCGCCTAGCAGTAACCAAGTTCAGAGAATCCTAAGAAGCAGCATCCTAAAAAGAATGGTCCTAAACCAACCAAGGGTCTTAAGCACTTTCAGTCTCAAAATGAAAAATCAATTCAACAAAATGATAAGGAAAATAAAAACAAAGGGAAGAAGACTGATAGACATTGCAACTTTTGTAATCGAGATAGCCACTTAGAATCCAAATGCTTTAAGAAGATGGAAGCCTTGGAAGCAGCAATGAAGAAGCATAACATCCATTTGGAACATTCTTCAACTTCAACTTCATCTTTAGGAATAACACTTTCTACATGTGGTTATCAAGCATCTCAGTCTGGTTATGCACTAAATATATCTTTTTCTTCTCATTGTCATGAGTGGCTCATTGATTCTGTAGCTTCTTATCACATGGCCAAAAACAAAGCCATGTTTTCTTCTTTAAATGATTGTAACACCAAAAATATATATGTTGCTGATGATAGATCTCTTAGTGTTGTAGGGAATGGAACTATTCATCTAGACAATAGTCAATTTAATCATGTATTATGTGTTCCAACCCTATCTTGCAAACTTCTATCTGTATATCAAATAACTCATTTAGGTGAAGGTAAAATCATTGAATTTTCACCTCATGATGTTGTAATTAAGGACCTAAGAGATCTTAGATAGATTTTAGCTACTGGCATTGCTGATTATTCTATAAGGTTGTATACGTTTAACAACTTTGGGTCATCAACTCTTCCCTTGGTATTTGTTGCTCATAATGATGAAGTGAGCAAACTTTGGCATGATCGATTTGGTCACTTAAACTATCGCTCCCTTCAAAATCTATGTAAAGAAAATAGGGTGATAGGTCTTCGTATGGTATCTTGTAGAGATGGTGTTTGTTTCGGATGTGTACTTGGAATACATCATCGGGATAGTTTTCAAAAATGTACCTCTTGGCACACCTCAACCCTTTTACAACTTGTGCATAGTGATTTATGTGGTCCACTTCCAGTTTTTTCATTATCTAGCTACACGTATTTCTTAACTTTCATTGATGATTTCTCCAAATGCACTTGGGTATACTTCTTAAAACTCAGGAGTGATGAATTTAACATGTTCTTGGCCTTTAAGGCCTTTGTTGAGAAACAATATAGACATCAAATTCTTAAGCTAAGATCTGATAATAGCGAAGAATATGTTAACAACAAATTCATCAACTTTTGCACTGAGCATGGAATTCAAATGCAACATATTGTTCCATATAGTCCTCAACAAAATGGTGTAGCTGAAAGCAACAATCACACCTTAAAGGAAATGGCTAATTGTATGCTTCAATCTAAAGGACTTAGTCTTAATTTTTGGGCATAAGAAATTAACTATGCAAATTACATAGTAAACCGCACTCCTACCAAGGTTTTAAAGAATATCACTCCAGAAGAAGCATGGAGCTCAATTAAACCAGAAGTAAGTCACTTTCGTGTTTTTGGAAGTGAAGCATGGGCCCATATTCCCGATGAGAAACATAAAGCCTTAGAACCTAAGAGTGAAAAATGTATTTTTGTTGGACATTCTGAAGATGTCAAAGGATATAGACTTCTTTCACCTAAGTCCAAAAATGTTATCATTAGAAGAGATGTAAAGTTTTCTGAAAATATATCGGCCTACGACCCTAGTTCGACGAATGTGCCACCTCTCTCTATCCATTCTACTTCTAAAAATATTTATTCTTCAAATGATGATAGCGAGGATGACAATCCTCCCCCACCTTCTCGGGATCGTCATTCAACTCCTCAGCTTCCAAAATAGGTTCGTGCTACTCTGGATGCAGCAGGTGCTCTTGCAGGTGATCCTACAAATCAACGGCGTACACATTCTTAGTTTGATAGAGCCTCTTCTTTACTTGCTCAAGATTTAGTGAATTATGATCCTGACACTTTTATAGAAGCTTCAGACCATCCAGATTGGGAAGCAGGTATGAATGAAGAATATCATTGATTATTGGCAAATGATACATGGGATCTTGTTCCTCTTCCAAAGGGACGAAAACTTGTTAGATTCAAATGGGTTTATAGAACCAAGTTTGGACCAGATGGAAACATTGATAAACATAAAGCTCGTCTTGTTGCTAAGGGATTTTCACAAGTTGAAGGCATTGACTATATTGAAACCTTCTCCCATGTTTCCAAAATGATTCTATCTACCTTGTTCTTTCCCTTCCTACCTCTTTCAAATTGGAAGTCCATCAGATGGATGTTAAATCTGCCTTCTTGCATGGGGACTTGCATGAAGAAATCTATATGGAACAATCTATTAGCTTTATACAAACAGTCTCTAGCCTTGTATGTCGACTTAAGAAATCCCTTTATGGTCTAATGCAAGCCCCTCGGGCTTGGTATGCCAAAAATGGATAGCTTTCTTTTAGATACTGGCTTTTCTAGGTGTCATTTTGACAACACTGCCTACGCCAAGAAAGTGGGTAAGTCTCTTATCATTCTTGTTCTTTATGTTGATGATCTTATCCTTACTAGTAGTGATCCCAACCTTATAAACCATGTGAAGTCCAGCCTTAAAAAATAGTTTGAAATGACAAACTTAGGACACTTGCATTATTTTCTTGGTCTTCAAGTCTTGCAATCCAAGGAAGGTATTTCCCTTTCCCAATCCAAGTATGCATGTGATATTCTATGCCACTTTCACATGGAAGACTGTAAGCCAACCCCTTCTCCCTTTCAGTCTGGAGCCAAACTTTCAGTCACTTGTACTTCCCCTGAAGTTGATGCTACCTTATACCATCAGCTTATAGGAAAACTTTTGTATTTGACCCATACTCGTCCTGACCTTTCCTTTTCTGTTGGCCTTACTGCTCGGTTTATACAAAACCCACATGTAAGTCATTGGAAAGAAGCTAAAAGAATACTTCATTATGTCTGAGGTACAGTTTAGTTTGGGATTCATTACAATGCAGAAGCATCTCTTCTATTGGTTGGTTTCACTGATTCCAATTGGGCTGGTGACCCTAAAGATCAGAAGTCTACTGCAGGTTTTGTCTTCACTCTTGGTTATGGACCTATTACATGGGTTTGCAAGAAACAAAGTGTCATTTCTCTTTCTTCAGCAAAAGCAGAGTATCGTGGCGCTGGAGAAGCTAGTAAGGAAGCCCGATGGCTTCGGCAAATCTTGTCAGAGTTTGGATTTCAGCAACATCATTCGACTACACTTTGGTGTGATAATCAAAGTGCCATTCAACTATGAAAAGATCTAGTCCAACATCAACGCAACAAACACATTAAACTACACATGCACTTCATCAGAAAGCTCGTTCATGACCATGTTCTTGAAGTGCAATATTGTTCAACCAATGATCAAGTTGTATACATCTTTATAAAGGCTCTCACAGAGGCAAAGTTTACTAAACTTTGATTTATGGCTGGAGTTCAGGAAGCTGTCACTAAGGGAGGATAGGTTCTAATGCCTCCTTCCTTATCCTCTTGTGTCATATTTGTAAATCCTTCAATCCTATCCCAAGTTGTTCTTAAGGGGGGATGTTGAGATATTTCGACACGTAGGAAATAGTTAAGTATAACTTGATCTAGTGTAGAGTTAGGTAAAGTGTGTTTCTTTACTATGTACTTTTGTAACTTATAATCTAATGATCACGATATGTTCTAGACATGAAATGATCTGACAGTTCATTCTCTCCTCGGTATTACGGACACTTGATTTGTGGCTTAAAACCCAATTGGTCCATGATATTTATTTAAAGAGCATGGAGGGTCATTTGTAAGGTGACTGTTCATGAGAGAAGATTATGTAATTTTTATTTCTTTTATTAATAAATTTCCTGAAGTGGCCACATTGGCTCAGGTTGTGGACTGTTTCCCTCTTTGAGGATTTTAACCACGTCAAGAATATTGGTGTATTGACCTGTGATCTGTTTGTGAGTGTTGTTCTTTGGTGTTATATTCGAGGAACTTACCCTGTAAATTCCTACAGTTTATATATACCTCTGATGTCCTTGTTAAGGGTTCCCCCCTCACCTTACTCTACTTGATTGAGCTGACAAGGATTAACCCAAAAAAAAAACTGACTAGAGTAGGTGATACTAGTTAGTGTGCAAGCGTTGTGTTTTCACCAAGGTTCACTTCGAAAAATATGTATTTTCCATTGATGTATTATGGACTGAAGACAACAAGTTCTTACATAAGAGAGAGGACAACATATAACCAAATGTTGATAGTTGTACAAGTCCTCTTGTACTTTACCCAACTTGTCTCAAGGGTAACACACAGTCCATGTGAAACTAACCTACGGACATAAACAAACAAACAAACCAAAAAGCAAAGCAAGAAGCAGAAGCAACTGCGAAAGCAAAGCGAGTAAGCAAACAAACAAGCAATCAAACAAACACACAAAGAAGAAGAAAACATGCATGCAAGAAAATAACTAAAAAAAACACTACTTCTACTCCTAACCTAACAGTGCATGGGTCGTCTCACATGAAGTGATACTAAAACCTTCTCCCATGTTGCCAAAATAAATTCTATATGCCTTGTTCTTTCCCTTCATGCCTCTTTTAAATCGGAACTTCCACTTAACAAGTTGTTACATATAATACGGACATGTACCCATGTGAGACAAAATGGCTTGAGAAATGTAAGACATCACTAACACTCAAACCGTTGTGGTGAGACCAACTCTTTGACATCCTTGTGATGGTCGATGGTGGCGAACTGATGCCAAGCTTGGTCATCTGTGATGGTGTCCGTGTGCTCAATGGTGACATCCTACTCTCCTGGAAATCCATTATACCCATGTTGCTGAGAGGAAAACGAACACTTGTGATGCCTGGATACATAGCAACACTCATGACAAACAATCTTCCAGTTGAAAACCAAAACAAACTAGAGGACTGACATGCAACATACCGGTGTGATTGTCTGTGAAGATTGTGAAATTTTCACCAAGGGGATGGAAAACTGACTGCCAAAAATGTGCAAGGCACAGTCTGGGCTTTCAGGAGGTTGATTGACTACTGAAACTATGCAATGCAAATTCCAGCCTGACCTGCTAAGGACTGAAGTCAAGAAATGCACAATTTTAGTCAGTATTGACATGCAACCAACAAACTGCATTGCGTGTTTTTTGGGGCCAGTAGGACACTGCCTCCAAGAATTGCGCAATGCAAGCCTGGAGGTCAGTGCTGGGCCATAATTCCACAATTTCTGGATGGAAGGCAGAGCCTTCGCTTCCAAAATGCACAATGCTAGTCAAGCAAGGCATGGACCGAGCCATGGCAGCCCAAACTGACCGACGAGCAACTAAAAACATGAGAAGACTAAATGCATGATGAGATGAGTGCAAACAAGAGTGAATGATCATACATGAAAATAGCAAGTGCGTGATTCAAAAAACAGGAAAGCATGCATGTGTGTGAAGCGAGTCGCTGCAACAACGACAGTTCGTGCAAAAACAGTGTCATGCATGCGACAACAGTAAGATACAAATGAAAACTGAAACAATGATTCTACAAGCTAACATACATCAAAATGATAACAAGCGCTCACTGAAACCAAGCAAACAACACTCACACAAAGCGAAACACAAAAAGAAATAGAAACACAATGTGATACATGAAAAGTGGGCTTACCCTGAGAGAGCTAAGTTAAATGTGCTGATGACTCCTAGATGTGATGTGGGATGTAAGAGCTAAAAGATTGATGCGAGGAATGAGCTATGCAGTGTCCGAAAAAATAGTTTTGATAAAATTGAGGTTGTGATGCTCATGCCACAAATATAGGAAAGCAACACTTGGTGGGAGGTTTCTAAAATGATCCTTACATATAACCTCCAGTTGCTAAAAATAGATCCCTAAATCAAGGGATGCCTTTGCATGTTGCCTTGGGAAAATAAATTCATGCATGCAAATCAATTTTACCCGGTCCTGGAGGGATCCGGTCAACTTGAAGGCACATGCATCGACCCGCGAGCCTAGGATGAAAATCTACGTAGCTTTTACGCAGAGCAGAGATGGTCGTCCTAGAGGGATTGCGCAATTTCTAGGAGGAACAGGTGACTATCTCCCAGAATTGCACAATTTTTGGGCTAAGCAGTTGTCCT
The DNA here is from genome assembly GCA_000404065.3 of Pinus taeda. Lineage (NCBI taxonomy): Eukaryota > Viridiplantae > Streptophyta > Pinopsida > Pinales > Pinaceae > Pinus > Pinus taeda. The sequence goes on from APFE031045155.1 coordinate 213,598, forward strand.
GGGTCAGACCTCACAATTTTCTCAGGGAGCATGTCTAACTGCATTTCACAATTTCTGAGTTGAGTTGTTGTCCTAGGTTAGACCTCACAATTTTCTCAAGGAAGCTTGTCTAACTGTATTGCGCAATTTATGAGCCCAACAAGCTGCCAGGATGGATTTGCGCAATTTCTGCTAGTTGTTGGGCTAGCTATCCCAGAGGGACTACACAATTTATGGGAACAATAGGTGATTGTTGCCCAGAATTGCTCAATTTATGGGCTAAGAAGCTATCCTTGGATGAATTGCGCAATTTCTGAGAGGAAGATTGTCAGGAGAAATTGTGTAATTCTGGAGCCCATCTGGGTTTGCACAATTTCTGGAGGGAAGGTTGGTTCCCCTCCAGAATTGCGCAATTCCTAGAGGGAGTTGCTCAACCAGCAACTAACACTAAGTCCGAAAATCAACCTGTGAAGGGGGTGGAACAAACTTGCATACATAGGCTGACAAGACACTATGAAACAACTGAAGTTGATGTGCTTGGCAGTGCAAGACATGCTGCTGAGGATGGTCGATAGGGAGGATCCAAAATGAAGCTAAGGCAAAATTTTGGAGGGTGGTTGTAGGCACTATAACACTACCATAATAAAGGGACACTGCAGTTGTAATCAACAATATGATCATAGGTTGCAAGGGACAAAGTATTCCTAAAGTCAGGTTTTGTGATCGGGTTTGAGTTGCAACCTACGAATTATACTCAGGTTGCGACCTAAGGCAACGGGAAATACGAGCTAAGTTCAGGCCCGATGGTTTTAGCTCGATACTCGACCTCAGAGTGAACCAAGCGAAAGGTAAAACTATATTTGGCCATGAGTTTGGAATCCGGTGAAGGGAGAGGCGATGTTGGGCACACAACAGCTAAAGGTGAGTTACAAAAAGAATGGGGTTTTTGGAGGTCGAGATAACAGGAGGTTGGGTGAACAAGGGTCGAAAGGTCGTAAGATCCGAGTCCACTTGTGTGGAAAGGGGAGCTTAGGGCGCAGAGTTATGTAGTGGGTAGCTAGGGTAGTGAGGGTTATGAGGTAGATTAAGGTTAAAGGTGAGGAGACAAATATGAAGGTCTGAGAGAATTTGTAGAGGTGGGGCACTGAGGGAGATGACAAATGGAAAATTTGAAGAAGGAAATGATTTTAGGAAAAGGAAGTGTAGCCTACCTGTGTGGTCACAAGGTCACTAGAATGCTCTACATGCTCAATTGTAGTGTGAGAATTAATGGATAGAAAGGGTGTTTGGTTTATAAAGGGAGGGTGCATGCATGAAGAGAGGGGTCGGAAAGGACTAGTGCACTAAGGTTAGGTCCAGCGGTTAATCTAGACAAAGATTGCAAGATGTGTTTGTGCCGAAAAAGGGGTCACATGCGACCTACTTATGTGAGGTCACCATGTTGCACTTAGTGGGAGGTTGCAAAAAACATAAGCAAATAAAAATGTGGTTGTGTGACTCCTGAAGATAGATGTCACAAAGGGTCCACAATGTATTGGTCGCAAGTCACTCTGCCAACTGACCAAGGAGAATGTGACTAGGCTGATATGTGACTTAACAACTGGAATAGAGCAATGAAGATGAGGTCATAGGTTGTAAATTTAAGACCAATATTGAACCTAACCAATGAAACTAGTGACTAGGAGGGGAAAATCAGGCTTAGACCTTTAAGGTATGATTTTTCTAAGTTGCGAAGAGACCCTGAAGATGTGAAGGGAGCATGAAACCCTAAGATACCTCAAGAAAAGATTGAAATGAAATCTGGTAAAGGGGGGGCTCCAAAATTTTGAAATGGGCCAAATTTTGGGGTTGTTATAGCTGCTACAACACTTGTACATAATTATAATTTTATTCATATGTAATAAGTAATAATTTATCTATCTAGAAATCTAAGGATAAATCAACCCTCATATTGTAGATTTGATATTTTCAAATATATTTTAGTAGATATATTGGGATGATTTGTCCAATGGAATATCCAAGGTTTCTTACAAATCATATTGGTATTCAGAGTAGGTTTCATTGGATATATTGTGGGGATTTATAGGGGATCCAAATTGGCTAAGACAAAAGTCATAAAACCGTAGTCATGGGCAACAAATATATGAATAACCCTCATAATCTCGTAGAGGAGAGGTTTGTGTGGTTGGAAATACAAGTTGTGGATATAAACCATAAAGTGAGCCTCCTCATGGAGGCCTTGAACAATAGACTCGAAATATTCAGAGAAGATGGAGGTTATAATGCAAATGTCGAATTGAGGGGGAATCGAAAAATGGGAAGAACAAGAGGGGGAATCAAAAAACTTGAAGAACAAGAGGGGGAATCGAAAAATGGGATGAACAAGAGGAGGAATCTAAGAAATCCATAAAAGGACCATCCAATTCCAGTGCCATGAACCATTCACAATCCCTATTTAAAATGCAATTGAAAGTTGACATCAAGTTGTATGAAGGTGAAATTGATGCTTTGACACATAACTTGTCGTTTATTTTAGTGTTCATCATATAGAGAAAGAACATAAGATTTTGTTTGCTAAGCTAAAATTAGAGGGCCATGCCTTGACGTTATGAATATAATTTATATAAAAATAGAATAAATATAAATGAAAGAATAGTAAACCATAATTGTAGTTAATTAATGATTAATTAATGAAGAGGGGTGTCTCAAAAGGACGTGACCATTCATTAAAAGGGAACATGCCTAGGTATATAAGCACGGCCTCATTGTAACATTCTATTAACTTGTACAATTCCTATTATTAATAAAATATGATTTATAATACATTGTGTATTTACATTTAAAAGCACAACTATAAGTTTTGTCGCTACAGTGGTATCAGAGCCATTCAAGCTTTTGGATGTTATCTGTTGCACAAATATGCCATTAAATTTAGGTCCTAAAAATCATAGAATTAAGTGAATATCATAAATTTAATATGTTAAAGGAAATTGGAGAAGAATTACAACAACTAAAACAAACAAAAAGATAATTTGCAGAATCAACAAAATTTTTTAAAGCATATGCAACATGTCTAACAAAAGAGAAAATTGACATGAAATAGACTAACAATAAAGAATGCTATAACTTGGAAAGAGATGTTGAATAGATTGAATCAAGAACTCCTCACGGTGATATAGAAGAGACTCGAGATGTAGCTATAACGAACTCTTCCGAGAAAATTAGTGAATCTAAAATCAGCCCCAAGATCATCAAAAATGTAGAAAATTGGAATGGAATTATGGTTATAGACTCTTTGGTGCCAAGAGGTCCTATTGAGAATCATTTAGCACTAGGGGATTTACTTGTCTATGTGAATGATGATATTATCACTCACTTTGTGAAGTTGGAGACAATTCTCAATGATAATGTTGGAAGGGCAATAGATTTAGATTTTGAGAGGGGTGCTATTCCTATAAAGGTTGCTATGGAGGTCCAAGACTTATATTCTATAACTCCAAAGAAATTTTTGGAACTAAGTGATGGCATAATTCATCCTTTATCCTACCAACAAACTAGGAATTTCTCCTTCAACTATGCTTTAGTGTATGTTGCACAATTAGGGTATATGTTGCCAAAAGCAGGTGTTCCTACTGGTACTATCATTAAAAAAATTGTAGGGAAGGAAACTATAAGTGTTGAAGAATTTATATCAATTTTGTTAGAATTACGTAGAGGATCATCGGTTCCTTAGAATTTGTGAGACATCATGATCGCCATCAACTCGTGGCTGTCCTTGTCACTATTGACAAGCATGATTGGTATGGAGAACCTCAACTCGACACTAGAAATGATGAGACTAGATTGTGGAAAAGGATGCCTGCAATCTTGCCAATCCCATCTTCAACAGATGAACATGTTGGCAGAATGAAATTGGATTCAAAAAATCTCATTACAAGTGAAATGTAATGGTAGTAATGTAAGTAGTGGTGGTGATATGCCACATTTGCATTCTTTTGCTTCATACCCTATCATTATTGATAGAGCCAAGGAAAAGAGGAGACGGTTGAATGATCAAGACAAGCTGGGTAGAACACTCAAAATTAAAGCTCTGTCTACAGAGGAAGTCATGAAACCAAGCCTTGTCGTGGTTGAGGTCCATATACCACCATCATTAGTGCTTGATGGTGTGCAGATGAAACCTCTTCTGCGGATGGGGGTGGTGGTATATCATTCTAAAACCAAAGGAATAGTTGCAATTGATAGGAACTGAATTTCCTAATCCTAATGAAGAGTCTCATTTTGACATTTTTAAAACTTGCTTAAGAAAAATGAATCTAATGCGTGGCATCAATCTAAAGAAAATTGAAAAAATGAGTGGTGCATCTAGTGCAAAGCTTAACATTGTATGCATAGAAGAGAAGTAGCATATGTATTTGATGAGTACCAAGAAGGATATGAAATTGGGGGTTAGGAAGGATATGAAACCCCCAACTTCATCTAAAAATGTGACTCAGTAATGCCATAAATGTTTTCAGTCTCGCCATTAGACTTGTGAATGCAAGAACAAGAGAATTTATAAGTCTTGTCCCTCTTGAATGCAACAACTTAAGAATCCAAAGCTAAAGATGAGAATTTTAGTTTTGTACAAGTTGGACAACCCTGACAATCCTCAAAATGCATTGGGATTGCAATTTGGTCTATCTGATTGATCAAACTCTCCAAATCTCAACAAGAAGAGGAAAAGCAAAAGCAAGAGCACAAGCAAGAACAAAAGCAAGAGCAAAAACAAAAGGCAGAGAAAGAAGAGCATGAGAAAGAACAAAAGCCAGAGAAAGAAGACTAAGTCGAAAAAAAAGTTTGATGATAATGATGATAGTGGGGTAAGCGAGGGATCTATATTTTCAAGCTGTAGTGGTATGTTTACTAAAGAGTCAAATTTTGGAACATCTTCAGAGTCTGATTCTGAAGAAAAGAAAAGGAGAAGAAAGAAACATAATAATAAAAGGCATAAGAGGAATAACACATTTGAGAGTGATTCTGAATCTGATTCTAGTTCTGATATTGATTCAGATTCAGAATATAGGCGCAAAAAGAGAAGAAAGCATTAGAGGAAGTATCATGGTAGATGATGACGTGGTTAGTTCAAGTTAGAGTGTTATTCGTCTGTTGTTAGAGTTTATGATCGATGAAATATCTCGATATGACAAATATATGAAGGACACAAGGACAAACTGCTCAGCGTAAGTGCATGGTGAGATGTGTGTACAGACGTGACCACCCGTTACTGAACATAAACATAAATAAAACCATTTAATTATTTAAGTGCTTTATAAAATTATTATAACGTGACTTATTAATTATAAAGTTGCTTGTAATAAACCTTTATAAAGTTACCTCTATATTATAAAATAAATTAAAATAAAAAATAAATAGATATATAAAGAAAACAAATAAACTTGATTTTAAAATACTACTACCGAAATGGGGTAAGCAAGTGAAAAAATTATCAACGATTAAGCTTTGAGGACATAGTTTTTTGAAGAGAGGGGCAATGTTACGAATATAATTTATATAAAAATATAATAATATAAATGAAAGAATAGTAAACCATAATTGTAGTTAATTAATGATTAATTAATGAAGAGGCATGTCTCTAAAGGACATGACCATTCATTGAAATGGAACATGACTAGGTATATAAGTGGGCCCTCATTGCAACATTCTATCAACTTGCATGTTTCTTATTATTAATAAAATATTATTTACAATACATTATGTATTTACATTTAAAAGCACAACAACAATAAGTTTTGTTGCTTCACTTGACCTCGTGGGAAAGCCACACAAATATCTTGAGGTTGATCCTCCATTGACTAAGTGGGAGGATTCAAAACCCTCATAAGTCATAATTTTACCCTATCATGTATGTAGAGGACCAACAAATCCCGTGGAATTACTTCAAGAAGAAGCAGGGGTAGAGTGTAGAGGGGTACACTGCAAAATTTAGAAAGATGGTCATAATGTTGGGTATCTCCCCAAAAAGCCCAAACATACTCCTCAAGTATTTGGGGTCTACATAGCCATCTAGAAAAGTGAGTGATGTTATTCAAACCTAGATTAATGGATGAGACTTGTGTATAGGCATAATACTTGGAAAACATAGACTATGAGAAAAGAAAATCAAACGGATCGAAGCAGAAGGAGCACCAAGGCACTTCTAAGGAGGGGAAAATGAAGTGGAAAGGGGGGAAGATAAAAGGACAATAGTTACAACACACCAGTGCAAAGATCCTAGCAATGAGAGAAACCATTGTAACATTGATAGGCATATAGAGCAAAAGTGTTGGAAGTTGCATCTAGACTTAACCCGAAAAATATAAAGAAGGATACTAAGAAGAAAAATCTCACGGCCATTGGTTAAACAACCAAGTTGAAAATAGCTCAAAAATGGATGAAAATATAGTATGTACGTTAGTGAAAAATGAGGTGAATCTAAGTAGCCTTCAACAATAGGAAGAGAAGGAAATGAACAAACTATTACATATAAAGATACAAGTGAAGAAGACAAAGGTTGATGCTCTATTCGACTTAGGATCACAAGAAATCTCATTGCAACAAAGATGGTCAACAAATTGGGATTAGAATTTTATGATCATCTAAGCCCATATCCATTAGGATGAGTAAATAAGGATGCATAAATAAATGTAACCAAACAATGTAAAATCAAATTTGTTATCATTGCTAATTTTATTGATGAAGTAGAACTAGATGTAATTCCCCTTGATGTAAATGGAGTGGTGTTTGCAAGACCATATATGTTCATGTAGGATGCAACATTAATGTAAAGATCCAACCAGTACTACCTCATCAATGATGAAAAATCCCTCACCATCAACATGCATAAGGGAAAGTCCAAAATTTTGTTGGAAGTGCCAACTAAGTCAAGAAACTAATTAGTTCTAACAAGAAGTATGTTTTATTTTTTTAATAATAAAAAAAATTGTAGAAGAGTTAGTGAGAGAAAATTCATCCCTAGAGGGGTGTACTAAGAAATAGAAACAACAACTAGAAGAGTTTCTACAATCATACAAGCATGTGTTCCAAGAGCCTAAAGGGCTACCACCCAAGAGGAAAATGGAGCACAAGATCCAACTACTGTAAGACTCCTCATTGCCAAACATTGGGTTGTATAGGTAGTTCGTTATAAAAGTAGTTGCAACAGCTATTGGACACAATGTCATTTGACTGAATACCTCACCATGTGGTTCACCCATCATCCTTATGCCAAAGAAGGATGGGACTTGGCATATGTGTTAATGAAGGGCATTAAACAAAATTACACTCAAGAAAAAGTGCCCCCTACCTAGGATATATAATCTGATAGATTAGTTGCATTAAGCCAAATACTTCACCAAGCTAGACTTAAAGCTTGGATATTACCGAGTTTGAGTTAGAGAAGAAGACACATAGAAGACCACTTTCAATACTAGGCAAGGTTTGTATGAGCGTTTAGTCATGTCATTTGGCCTACACAATGAACCAACTTTATGAGGTTAATGAATGATATGTGCACCCTTTTATAGATTCATTTTTTATTGTCTATCTGGATAATATAATGAGTATAATGCTACATGAGAGAGCACATCTTACATTTGATGTTAGAGACATTAAAGAAGCACTAGCTACTGGAAAATATCAAGAAGTGTGAGTTTGCACAACAATCTTTGGTGCATTTGGGGCATGTGATAGGTGGAGGAGAGTTGAATATAGATCCTGCCATGATGGAGGCCATCATGAAGTGGTTGATGCCTACTAATGTTTCTAAGGTTAGGAGTTTCACTAGGGAACACAATACCTAATGAAATTCATAGCCTCATTTTTAGCAGTAGTAGTACCACTCCACACCATAACAATGTGTGGTAAGAATATCTAGTGGGGTTAGAAAATGGCCTTTGAGGATCTAAAGAAGAATATCAACCAACCACAAGTTTTAGCATTACCTAATTTGCAGCAACCCTTCAAAGTGGAGACAAGTGTGAGTGGGTATGTTATGGGAGTGTTTTGATGCAGGGAGGAAGGCATGTATGCTACCATTATGAAGTATTTCATGTCATCGTTCTAAAATACCCTAGGTCTATGACAAGGATATTTATTCCCTAATGCGATCTATGAAGAATTGGAAACATTATCTAATGGGAAAGGAGACAATAATCCACACAAATCACCAACAACTACAATACCTATAGGCATAGAGTAAGCTATAATAGACCAAACATTACAAGTGGATGGGGTTTCTACAACAATTTCTTTTAGTGATCAAGTGCAAGAAGGGTAGCATGAACAAGTTGATCGACATGCTTTCACGACCAACCACATCAAAGATCACAACTTTGAGAACACTAATACACTTGGATCCATTCACCCATGATGCATACGAATAGGCATATTCAAAGGACAAGGACTTCAAGGAGGGGTTTCAACAATTGCAGAGTCATAGTCATGTGCACAATGGTGACAACATATATGAATACCATCTCTAATATAGATCTATATGTTGGATAAGTTATGTGTTCCTAAAGGTGAGTGATTGCATGATCCGAATTTAAACAGGAATGCAAAAAATTACAGAAATAACCATCAATATAGAGATGCAACATAAATAATACTTCATTTCATTAATGTAAAACACTGAAATATGCTTGCAAATAGAAATGGAAATAAACCATCTAGGGCGATGGTACCTTATCTCTGAGAAGAGATGTGGCAGCTACATGCCTCTGAACTATCTTATAATGAGGCTCAAAGGCCTATTTATTGTTGAAAAACAATGGAAAACCCTAAACATCCAAAAACCTAACCCTAGGAGATGAAGTGCCAAACTATGGCCCCCATTTCGGTAAATTAGTACATCAAATTCCCGAGGTTGTAACTTTGGCATACGATCTTTGTTTGACGCGCACAATACCTCGTTAGAAAGATCTATCTAAGGACTAGAACTTTGGGATGAGAAACATCGATCAATGGACCCATGTTGCTCCTACTTTTCCCAAAAATCGTCGTTCAGGGCCTCAAAACAGCTCCGGAAGTTCACGACCCGAAAAACTGCTAAAAATAGTAAACCGTGCTACAATTAAGGAAACTGAAAAAATGAAAGAGATAGTTGTGGGGGTCCATGTGGGATAGGTGGGTGGCCACCAACATCCACCTAGATCATTCCTCCCCCCTTAGGAAGCAATGGTCCCCATTACGTTGAGTTCCTCCATGAGATGAGGAAACTTTTGTTGAACTTGGTCCCTGGTGAGCTATTTTGCAACCTCTGATGTGTCCAGTAATGGTGGGAAGTATGGTCGAGGGCGGTCCACATTGAAAATTCGGTGTAAGTGAAGGAATGGGGGAATGTTGTGCTCCAGAGCATCGTTTCCCATAGCCTTGGTAATGGTGTAAGGACCATATCGGAGTGGTTTGAGCTTCCGATGGGCTTTGGTAAGGTGTTCTTCTATAGATGCAACCAAAATTTATCGCCCACTTGAAACTTGTGTGGTACCTGATGTTGATCATGTCACTGCTTGTACTTGGCATTTTCCAGAATGGAGTAGTGATATATCGACCCGTTGGGTAGAGGTGCTCCGGAAGTTAGATCAGACGAATGCTTGACCTAACAGTGCAACGGGACCCCTATGGGTGAGGAGAAGATGTCCCTATCTTCTGTCATGACCGTATCCACATGATTCTGCTAGGTGGAGGAACCCTTCCTAGGGGCCATGGATGTGGCTACAATCTTCCCCTTACTTTGAGAGCAAACTAGACATAAAATAAATTTCCTAGTCTGGGAGATGATCTTACTGCCTTTCTTAGCAGAGATCAAAGAAGTGGTGGTAGGTGGGGCTACCTCTGGTATCCTGTATAATGTATTACACAAAGAAATAATAACAACGTGAGGCCTTGACTCATACACAATGTTAGCGCTTGAAATTTCACCTCAGGCTGAAAAAGGCAAACCTCAAGGCAACATCAAACCTTTTAGCCTCGTAGCTAGCCCTACGAGGCAGGAGAAGGCTCTCTCCAGTTTATCTCGTAAAATCTTCAATAAGGGAGATGACCAACAAGGTAACACTGATATTAGGCTAGTAAACTTATAAAAAGGGGTTTTTAATTAAATGACGAGGTTGTTCTGGGCTGCATGGGCAAAATCACAGCTTGAACAGAGAAATATAATGAACAACACAGATTATCGACTGAGGCAAGGTAGGCAAGAAATTTAACACCAAATCTAGATTTAAATGGGATGGCAAGACCGGTGAGGACTGAAAGGGCAAAATAACTTTGAATCCTGTCAAACAGAAGAAAACATTGAACATGACACTATAGGGCAGAGCATGGAGGCAGAGTGGCAGGCATGAATTCTTACCTAAACACTTCATTTGTTCAGTTAGAAATGATCATGTAGTGAAATGAAACATAACAGATTACATATGAAACAAGAGAAAAACAAATGCTAAATTATCATACCACAGGAATCTCAGAAGTCAGAGCTGTGAAATTTTCATTAAAAATCCCTGTGTCAAGACTGTACAATGGAGCTCAGTTCTCCTCCAGCACTCAGCCCTCAGAACTCTCCTCTCCCACAAATGAATTTTTTAATACAATAAATAAAATGCTGCCCAAAACAAGGGCGTTGTTTTAACTAACATTTCACAAATTAGAAAAGAGCGTTATATTCTATCCTAAAGTAATGCATCGTTCCTCTAAATCCGCTGATGATTGGCCAAAATTGGAGCGCAGATCTGTCAATTAAGAGATAAAACCAAATCGCATTTTTGGCTATGATAGATAATCTTGACTTAAGTTCGATTTGCCACATTGCATTTGCCAATACAACAACCTTTAAGCTAATATTCCACCGATTCAGCGTATGGGGACAACTAAACTAAGAGCGCTTTACATGGCTGCATCCTAACAATCGCCCGCAATCCCACCATATCAGCTTTTGCTTCTTCTAATGCTGAATGAAGTTCTCGAAGCTCCATCCGAACTGTTGACTGCTTGCCATTGGTAAGCTCAATGGTGTGAGGCCCAATCCTATGGCAACATTCATGGCAAACTGTATGTGCGAACATGGACTCAAAATCCACATATTGCTTTTGTTCCTTGGAAATGCATGTATCCGTAATGGGTAGAAGACCTAAATTTAGCCTCTGCCATATTTTGAGCATGACCATGGCAGTCCCCCTCTCTTTCACCATTCTCTCATCATTTGGCAAATTGAAGGCAACTGTTTGAGGTCCTTTGACATCCCCTGAATTATATATCAATTGAATAACACGAATAGGAGCAGCGGCCACATATTTTGAATTGTACTTGTCATCCAAAGGAAGATTATTCTCCAATTCCTGTAAATGATCACTGTTCCTAGTCTCGAATTCCAACAAACGTTTCAAATGTAGCCTTGTATCCATAAAGAGTGTCTTCATATGTCTCGTAAGGTCCACAGGCTGCATCAATTACTCCTGATCAGGCATGGTACAGAAAGATAAAAAGATAAACAAGACCCTGGATACCGTTTTGGAGAAATCTTCAATTATTTTACTAAAGCCACTTTATCAGGGTTCTAAAGATCGAGCATTAAGAAGTTTGTAGCAGAAAAGAAAACAATTTGGAAAAAATAACATTCAAAACATTCTCTTAGTGCACACTTTGCAACTGTTCACAGGTTTGAGGTGATCCCTTTCGTAGCATTGTTCACATGAACGACATGCCAAGAAAATACAGCCTGATCTAATATTGAACTCATTGAAATCAGAGTGGATGAGATCGTGTTTTGCCAATTGAACAATTAGGCCAATTATAATATTAAATGTTTGTTTTGGATGTTGTAGCTGCTTAACTTGGACCCTGGAACAAAAGACATCAGAACACAATGTCGATTACAGTCTACTGCATTAGGAACTGGAAAACCGTGTTCTTCAAGGGCCTTCATAAAGGCGAATTCTTTAAGAGCGGCAAGTCTTGATAGGTAGAGCCAATTATAGCTATTTCGATGTCTCAAATAGTCACGCTTAGATTTAACAGCTCTAAACGATGTCCGACCCAATCTATGCAATTTCATTGCCAATGGATGAAGCAGCAGAATCAACCGCTTTAACAATAATATCAGTAGGTGGGTGAATCTTAGTTTCAAGCTCAAAAAGCACCCAAGCCCACTTGTCACAGTCTTCACTAGACAACACCAATTTGCTCCATTCCTCCAACATAGTGGCAGTACGTTCCACAATTGTTGGAATCAAACCTTGTCGAAGAAGTAGCACTGCACCAGCTAAAATGTTCCTTGCATTTGTTCATCTGAAAAGAAATTGAAGACATCTTGTATGGCAGTTACTTTAATATCAGTTCCCACACTCTTAGTGATACATCGTGAGAAATACTTCAAAAGATAGGTCAAAATAATGTCCATTTTCCACTTGGGTTCTGTCAATGCCTGAAGAAATGGACCAATCCACTCCTTCTTGTAAAATAATTCATTTATGACCATTTCCAAAACAGGTGTTCGGGATCTCCAGTGAGATTTCTCCAAATAGTTTTTTTGCCTCTGAGTGCTGTTGATGTTTTGAATTTTGCTTGTGCAGGAATAGGAGTTTGAAGTCGCTGTTGCCTTTTGAAGAGCTGGAGAACAAATTACATAATCTAAAAAGCACATTTAAATGATTTCTTCTTCAAAACCCTATTTTGAAGAAGAATCAATCTCTGAGATGAGACAGAGTCTAACATTGGCTCCACTTGGGATGGCAACTGCCGCTCCGTGGAGGTGCCAAGAACCACAGAACTTTGGGAGAGCAGACAGTGCCTCCACCCATTGGGCAATGGAGTCATCATCGACACAACTGAAACTGAACTCAAACTGATTTGATCTCAAAACTGAAATGACTGAAAATGCAAAATGACTTAACAATCTTCAAGCAAACTAAAACAAGATGCTGCCCTTATGGCTGCTTATTTATTTACAAAATCTACTCTAATTTGCTGTACAAACAATAGATCAGGTAATACTAAAATGCCATATTAGCCATTCAAGTAAACCTGAAAATGATGCGGCTTGAAAATGCTGCCACGAGGTCACAGATGTAGTTGCTGGCAGCCCTTCATGCACGTACTGACCCTGGTCACGGAAAAGACAGCCTGATTTGTCAATCAAACTGAAAAACATGTCCATATATGCCGCAATAGGATCACGGAAGCCAGTCTGTTGGCTGCCCCAACTCTGCAATGCATACTTCCAGCTGCACATTGTCAATGTAAACGTCTGTAGGCAATTCTATGATTTCTTGTTTCAATGGAGGAAGGATTTCCAAAAACTTTTTAGGGTCTTGGAAATCGTATGACTGGATTTGCTCATCGAGGCACTGAATCTCCTTTTCGTTTCTTTTAACAACTAACTCACAAGCAACAGTTTTAGCTTCAGAAGAAAACTCTAGCAATTTCAAACCTTGAAAGAAGGTACTAAAAAATTCTTCGTTAATTTCAATATCCACGAACCACTCTCTAACTTTGTTTAGAGCTTCACACAGGGCAGGGTTTGCCACATACACTTCCATGGCATGAACGGATCAGCAAGCACTGGAGTGTCTGGATCGAATTGGAGCCGCCAGGTGAATGGTTCAGCCTGCATATGTATCTGACTGCTGTCAGCCATCAGCATCAGATCTGCACCTTGATTGCATGTACTGGGACGAGACAATCAACAAGTCAAATGTTCTCCCCAGTATGGTCACCAGTATGTTAGCGCTTGAAATTTCACCTCAGGCTGAAAAAGGCAAACCTTAAGGCAACATCAAACATTTGAGCCTTGTAGCTAGCCCTATGGGGCAGGAGAAGGCTATCTCCGGTCTATCTCGTAAAATCTTCAATAAGGGAGATGACCAACAAGGTAACACTGATATTAGGCTAGTAAACTGATAAAAA